>JALIZH010018287.1:0-16172 GCA_030522465.1 Rhipicephalus appendiculatus | reverse complement strand
GAAAACGTGCCGAATGGGACGGACGCGTAGCAACCAGTGTTGTACACGTTCCTCTAAAACAGGAACGAAAGCTCGTTCCTCGTTCCTTCCAAATTTCGTAACGAGTTCCCGTTACAAGTTCCTCAAATGCAAAAGGAACTCGTTCCAGTTACATTTCCAAAATAGGAACGTATCCTTACATTAACGTTACATTTGAGTTTTTAATAAATATATAGTGTCGGATAATCCTGAGGCGAAATAAAGTGAGCAATTTAAAGCTCCCATCGAGCTACATATATCAAACGAATTTAACATTGCCGATAGCAGGTTACACATAGGTAACGGAATCTAAATAAGCGCTCCTAGACAATTTTTTTTCGAGAGCACCGGCCTTACTACATACATGTAACTGCAACTTTCGTGCTCGTCTATTTCAAGTCCAACACATGTGGTACTTTTCAACGTTTCAACGTTGATCATGTGGTACTTTTCAACGTTTCAACGTTGAACAAAACAACAGCTTTAATTTAGCTGTTGCGGAACAAGAACTTGAAGTACAACACTTCAAGTAAACTAACAATTTACAAATAGAGTCAAACAATAAGCTTACAAAATACACAAACTGAACTAACACTGAACAAAAAAATGGAATAAAATTAAACCGAAAAGACGTGAATGTTCGATGGTATAAACAGGTGAGGGCATACGTGAGATGACCGGCAGCGTTTCGTCCACGACGATCGGATGCGAAAAGTCCCGAAGAGTTCTGGCATGACTGCGATGTCGATGGGTCCGAGTTGCAACGCCGATGCTTCCGGGAGCTAGTGCTTGAAGGTGATCTCAGGAAGGTTGAGCTAAACTGAGAGAGAAGTCCCGATGCCTACGTTGCCGACGTGTCTCAACTAGGCCTCAATGGATATTAGGGGGGCCAGCCGATTAAAAGCGCACACTAAAAACTTCTAGAAGGGATACTCGTTGATCTATTTCTACACCATGTTTGACAAGCAACTAGACTGGTTATCATGGCGAATGGGCGATATCCTGCGCTTAAATCCCCTTCGTGTCCCCTTATTCTCTTCCTGGGGGAAAAAGGGACCATTGACATGGGTCCAATAATGCGCATTGCATTGTCACAAAGTCCGCCCTCAAAATATTGACGACGCACCTTTTTAATTAGGCGAGGGTTCTCCAATAATCAAGTGAGACATCCCGTTTAAGGTGATTGCGGAGGCGGCTCGTACACGCGCAGCTTCTTCCGTGGGAACGGTATCTTGCCTCGGTTCTCAGCCGAGCGTTTTGCAGTCTAAAAGTTCGGGGCACACTGCGGCTTTCCAACAAAAGCTGCCGTCGCCGCGGTACAGAACAACGTACACCTTTTGGCAGCAACATTCGAAGAATAACACCCCCTTCCGCTGCTCTAAAAACAAGTCTTTTCATGCCCAAGCCGGCGCGCTGGTCAGCGGGGGGCGCGCGGCGCGCGTTAATCGGCATGACGACGGGTCGAAAAAGTGGCAGGGAGAGAACTAGAAGCAGAAAAGGACGGCGCCTAACATCTCTGCTGGATGGAGGCTAACATCTCTGCTGTAAAAAAATTCCTCCAGCACGTGGTCAGTCTCGGCGTCTTTCGCTTGCCTACGCCCCCCGGCGGGCGCCTTGAAGTAAAAACCAGGATGCATCGTAGTCACATCATGGGCGAGCGCTACATTTTTGCGCCTCACACGGTCGCCCATCCGCCCTCTTCTGCATGATGTGCTGCGTGCGTGGGCCTGTTGAATGCCGTGGAACGTCTACAGAAGGAACGCCGTTCCCTCTACCGTTCCTGCTTAAATGTAACGAGTTACCGTTACAGTTCCACCGATCCTGAATGGAACGGTGGTGTTCCTTCGTTCCTGCCAAAAGGAACTAGTTCCTGGAACGTCGTTCCTTGGAACGCCGTTCCGTACAACACTGGTAGCAACACACGTTGAAGGCGCTAATCGTGGAGGACACACTAACGATGAATTGGTTTACTTTACCGCTCCAAAATGGCGACACCACCCTGCTGACAAAGAGCACTGTAAGAGGAAAGTGTGAGATACAAAAGGCGCGTTTGTAAAGCCGTTAGAGTCTGTGGCCATGGGGCAGTGGATAGCGTCCTCGGAACTTGTTGCTGTGGACCGAGAGGTCCCCGGTTCGATGCCCTTTCAGGGAACTTTTTAACATCCGATCATGTACATTTTTTTTCGACGTCAATTCCATGACGGAAATACTTCACTGAAATCTTGGTGGACCCTTGCATAAAACACTTTGGTGTTAAAATTCGGCATATCCCATGCTTTGTGTAGAAACGGCAATTCTCTTTTCCGCTTTTTCTTGGTCGCTTGCTCAGGCCGCCCTTTTTATCTACCCCCTCGTAGACAATACACAGATAACCCGCCCGCTTCCGGCGGCTCTCCGTCTTTCCTTCTTTCTTTCAGCTTTTCTTTCCCTCGCTGACCAACACTCCATATATATATTTGCGGTCAGGGTATTGGCAGATACCCATGCGCCCAAACGACACAGAGAAAAAGGCCTTCGTGACACCTGATGGCCTTCATGAATTGAATGTTATGCCGTTTGGTCTTTTTAATGCGCCAGCAACGTTGGAACAATTTATGGACACTATACTTCGTGTACTTAAATGGCAAATTTATTTGTGCTACCTAGATGATGTGGTGATTTTCGGCAGCACACTGAACAAGCATAACAGATGTCTCGGTCTTGTTCTGGATTGTGTATGAAAGGCCGGCTTAATCCTAAACTCAAAGAAGTGTCGTTTCGGTGAAACGGAGACATTAGTACTTGGACATCTCGTTGACAAAAACGGCGTGAGGCCAGACCCACGAAAGATGGAGGCCGTCAGCTCTTTCGAACCACCAAAGTTGTTCGAGAGTTGAGGAGCTTCTTGGGCTTATGCTGATATTTTCGTCGTTTCGTTCCGAGGTTCGCCGACGTGGTGCATCCCCTAACATGTCTTCTCCAAAAAGACGTCCCTTTCAACTGTACTTCGGCTTGCGACGATGCGTTCCACCAGCTAAAGTTTCTACTGACGTCGGGGCCCATCCTGCGTCACTTCGATGCGTCCTCGCCGACGGAAGTGCACGCTGACGCTAGTGGCATCGGTGCCGTTCTAGCGCAGCGCCATCAAGGTTCTGAGCTCGTAGTGGCTTGTGCCAGTCGCTCTTTCAATAAGGCTGAGCGCAACTATACTGTGACGGAACAAGAATGCCTGGCAGCTGTTTTCGCGGTACACAAATTTCGACCTTGTATATATGGGCGCGCATTCACTATTGTTACTGACAACAACGCTTTATGCTGGCTGGTGAATCTCCGGGACCCGAGTGGTCGACTGGCACGTTGGGCTCTTCGACTTCAGAAGTACGACTTCGTCATCTCGTACAACTCTGGACGCCGTCACGCCGATGCCGACTGTCTCTCCCGCCTTCCTCTGACGACGACGGAGTGTGATGAAGACAGTTTTGATGACTGTTTTGCCCCCCATTTCTTCCACATTCCTAGACTCGACTACTTTCAAGGAAGAACAAAAAAAACTGATATTAGTTTGGAGCCATTATTTGTGGCGGCATCGCGTCCTAGAGCCACCGGCCGCTTTTGTGTCCGCGACGGCCTTCTCTACAAGACCAATTATTCGGCTAAAGGCACACGCTTCCTTCTGGTTATGCCAGAGAGTGTACAGTTCGACATACTGAGAACCATGCACGACGATGCGACAACTGGTCACCTGGGGTTTATCAGAACTTTGAATCGCACACAAGAGCGCTTTTACTGGCCCAGAATGCGAGACACAGTCAAGAACTATGTCGCAAGTTGCGAACAGTGTCAGCGCTACAAGCGCCCTTCGACTCCTCTGCCGGGTCTTCTCCAACCACTGCCACCACCTCATCTATCATTTGAACAAGTCGGTATCGATCTTTTGGGCCCATTTCCACGATCATCTAACAACAATCGATGGGCGATAGTATGCGTCGACCACCTTACTCGTTACGCAGAAACGGCGGCCGTACCGTCCTCGACAGCTGCGTGCGTGGCCATGTTTCAGATGCGGAGCATCTCTTGCTCGGGGCTATGTTCCGCGGCGTACCCTTACAAAAATGCACTTTGAGTTTCAATTGACCACGAACCGAGGCCTTTTTGACTCAATAGATGGTCAATTAAACGGCATCTTCTGATGAGTGCACTCATTCAAAATTTAATTGACATGAGGTTGGAAAACTTCAATTGACTCTCACTCTTTATATTTTTAATTGACATACGGTAAGAAAGGTTCAACTGAACCGCAGTCACTACACATTTAATTGACATACGTTAAGAAGGGTTCAACTGAACCGCAGTCACTACACATTTAATTGACCTAGTATTGAGCACTCTCAATGAGGGATAGCTGATATGTTGACACCTGCATCAATTTCAGGAGCCGAGCGCACAAAACTTGTGTGTGTGTGTGTGTATGTGTTCTGCAGTTTTCTTACGGATATTTTTCTGCAAGATGCATTCGTCAATACGGGCCCTGCATGATGAATACGGTTACAGCACTCCGTGGAGCAGCGATGTATTACATAAAACTACATACAAGCAAATGCTTTCAGGTAGTGTGGCGCACGTGCTTCTGAACTGCGTTCACGGATATCTACCTGCTACACACTAGCGTGTAGCGGTCAAGTGTGACACGTGCACTTGCCTCATTGATGCGAAAAACATTTTGCCTTTTGAGATTAGCAAAAATATCGTGGATTCCATGTTTATCGCAATGCAAATAATAATAATAATAATAATAATAATAATAATAATAATAATAATAATAATAATAATAACAACAATAATAATTCGACGAACGCGTCTTTCGAGGCAGTATATTATCAGCGCGAGGACACACGTACGGACAAGAAAGAGGACGACACACTGCACTCGTGACTTTACTCGTCCCCCCTGTGTGGGGGGAGATGTGGGGGGGAGGGAGGTAGGCGCGCCCTATTGTTCGGAATCTCGCCGGTCGAGCAAGTTGGGAGCTGTGGTGGTTGCACGTGGCGGGACCCTCAGGGGTGAAGAATTCCGAGAACGCATGTTGCAAACGGCCACTGGACGGGTGAAAAGACGGCGCCTCTGCCCTTCTACTGTTGCGACCAAGAAAATAGCGCCAGAAAATAATAATTTATAGGGTGCTAACATTGGGTTATGAAAACTTGAAACTTAGTCCACAAATAAACTTTACAATATTTACTTCGAGATACACCCGTGTAAAGTGCAAATTCCAAACGGTCGCTTCGCGCTGGTTGTGTATCCCTCCAAGCCGCACTTCTTTTCTTCAGTATCGCTCGCCGGAGTCGCGAGTGCGGCTCGTGTTGGTCACTTGTGAGCATTCTTGCTCTGATTTCGTGGACAGCGAGTTCCGCAATTTACACAGGCTATCAGCGCAAATGTGAAGCAGCTACTTCGCTGCAAGTGCTGCAATTGTGACGGTACATGGACATCTGTTTCGGTGGCACGGCTGTTCATCAGACCCAGCATCGCGACTTTCCTGCGGAAAAATGGACACGTCAGCTTACATGCAAAACTCCATCGCAGCTCCCTTTCTGCAAAACTGCAGAAATAGACGCCGTCACCTTGATTTGGGATCAACATTTGCTGTATTTGCTGGATCTGCAGACCACGTGCCTCGGTTGATTATCTTTGAAGGTGAGTTTATCATTTTTCATTGCCTTCGTACGTTATATTTGAAAGTTATGAAAACTGAAAAAGTACTCTGCAATAAATGTTGTATGAGTATGCGACTACGTAATTCATTGGGGTTTACATTATTAAGCCGTCCTCTTCTAGATAATTTATTTTTATAACAGGATTTTCTATCTTTCTTGCATTTCTTACAGGTAATCCTCGGCCTAGTTATTCGGACAGAGGCGCTACACCAACTAAATGATGGCATTCGTCTCTGTTGGCGTTTTCGTAAAAATAAATATAGATGCTAACAGATCGCTGTTTTGCTTCTTGGCTTGGACAATTATAGAACACCCATGTTCAGCAGCCACTTACACAATGAAGAAATCAAAACTGTTGGCAATCTGCATCGCTGTACATGTGCGTGTGTGGTGTCATTCATGTGAATTGTGTACCCGTGTCCTAATTTGCGATTCTCGCCCAGTTTTTTACCTTGTTCGTGGGACTGAACGTGATTTGAACTATTGAAATAGCGCGCGCAAGAAAAAAATTCTCGCTCGGGCAAGTGTCGAAGGCAATATGCACAATTTCATTCAACTTCGGCAAAGTAAATCCGAATGATCAGTCTTATGGCTGGCAACTGCTAGCCACTGCTTATGGCTAGCAACTGCTTTAAGTGCCTAGTTTTCAAGAAATGTCGCAAATAGCCTACGTTCCTGAGCGTGAAGGAGCTCAGTCACCATTTTTCACAATTGCGTAACACGCTTGCATACAAGATGATTTTGACTGAACACAATAAGGGTTGAATATACACTCCCCTAAATTTTTTCAATTGACACTCAGTACACACGGTCAATAGCTGGTCAATTTCTTTTGACTAGCACAAAAGACGCTCAATTGACAAGCAAAAAATGACTTTTAATAGAAACACGGTGGCCAATTTTCTTGGAAAAATCAATAGAAAAAGTCAATAGGCGCTTAATTTAAACACAGTACATCCTATGGAGAAAAGTCAATTTGGCCTTAATTAAATCTCTATAAGCATTTTTGTAAGGGTAGGCGTCCGCACTCACACTACGCATGCGCAACTCTCGTCCTTCCCTCTATCCAACAGCTGCGCGTTACTCTCTCCACTTCTCTCCTACCACCTGCTTGCGCTTCTCCTGCGTTCTTGCTTCTGCTCTCGCGGCGCATGCGCTACTCTCCTCCTCTAAGCGGGTAGAGCGCTGCGCGCGTTCAGTGCAGCGCTTGCTTCGGTTGACTCCGCTTGACTCCGTTGATGCTTCCGATGAAGTGTGATGGAAGCAACAGTCCCGTCAGTGAGTGGGCTGACGCAAGCACGCGTCAGCATCAGCCCAAACACTAGCAACGTTACATCCACTCAAGACACGCGACGCTGAACGCAAACGCTTGAAGCGAGCGGCGGACCCTGAACTTCGTCAGCGCGAAGCAGCTTCGAAGCGTCAACGTCGAGCAGCGGATCCTGAGCTTCGAGCACGTGAAGCAGCGTTGGTTCGTGAACGTCGAGCAGCAGAACCTGAGGTTTGGGACCGTGAAGTTACGAAACGAGCGGTGGAACCCGACCTTCGAGAACGGGAAGCCGCGTGTAAACGTCAACAACGAGAGGCTGCTCCCGATGCTGCACGCGACCACGAGCGCGTAATAACGATCCGCGATGCTCCGCATCACCCCATGGTTCCCCTCGGGAAGATGGTGTAATTTTTTTTGCTTAGATTCGTCATTTTTCCGTCCCTCCTTCCCGCGTCCCACACCACCACAGCGCATGCGCGTCCCCTCCCCCCCTCTCTCTCCTCTCCTACACTCACCTCCTTTCTCTCCTATACACCAGAACACAGCGAGTTCAGTGTGTGCCGCCATAATAGGCAGCACGTCGCGCCACCTGTTGCATGCGCGGCGAAGCAACACCTGGAACTGCCAGGCTAGCAGACGCTCCGCAGTTCAAACGCGAAACCTCCCAGCCCGAGTATGGCTGTAAGCATGTCTCGCGCTTTTCCTCGCCTGGAAATTTGTGCTGTTTTCTTGTGAAACGTTGAGAAGACCTTCCTCGACGGTCCGGAATGTCTACAGCACGTGCATTGCTGACTGCGGAAGCAACTTTATCAGGTACGTACTACCGCGATGCAAAGAAACGTGAACGGCGGTAAGCGTGGCTTTCGACTCGGTCGAACTGCGACATGCCTTGACTGTCGCTAAGCAAAACTTGTGCGTTCAGCCGGTGTCACCGTAGCGCTAGAATCCCGCTCCGGCTTGCGCTCATGCAGTGCATATGTATATCATTTGCCAGTCATGCCTGGCACTCGGAACCCACACACGCGGTGCACGCCGTGCGAAAGTGCCAGCCAGCGCAAGATGTAGTGCTACGCCGGCTGAAAGCACAGATTCGCCTAGCGACAGTCAAGACATGTCGCAGTTCGACCGAGTCGAAAGCCACGCTTTCCGCTGTTCACGTTTCTTTGCATCGCGACAGTACGCCGTTACATTTGTACTAAACGTGCGCAGTGTGCGTGCACGCGTGAGTCTTAATACCTCCTATTATTGGCATGCGGCCTGCGAAAGAGTACGACAATGATTTGGTGCCGCATACTACAGGCATACTGCACGCAAATTACTGCTGTAAAGCGAAAGAGCTGGCGTCACGTTTGAATACACGCAGTAAGTGTACTTACTCGTACACTTTTACTGGGCTCGTAGTTTTTCCTGTTGATTGCAATTATCCACTGGCGGCGGAGCTCGTCGTTTTTCGTTGCGGATGGAAATCTGTGCAATCTGAAAACACCGCACCGGCACGATTCCCACGTTGTGTTGTCATTTTCACAGACAGTGCTGAGTGATATCTTCCTCTTGCGCTGATTGTTTTCGCATCCAAAGACAGCGCAGTGGTGCCCAGACGACTTCTTGTAAGCGGGAGCGGCGTGGATAGGCGCTTTCTCGTATTTTAAGGTCCCGGACACGCCGCTTGCCATGTAACAGATACACGCCTTGGCAGTTCTATACAAACATGGCGTCTGGGTGCGAGAGTATGCCGCCGGGAGCCTAGGTGCCTGGGTGCGAGATAGGCGTGCTCTGGTCTATAGGAATCCGCTACTGTACGGAGCGGCGCCCGCGTACCCGCGTCCTACACACCCACAGCCAATGCGCGTCCCCTCCCCCCTCTCTCTCCTCTCCTACGCTCCCCCCCCCCCTTTCTCTCCTCTAGAAATACTCTACGGAGCGGCGCCCGCGTCCCACACCACCACAGCGCATGCGCGTCCCCTCCCCCCTCTCTCTCCTCTCCTACGGTCCCCCCCCCCCCCCCCCGTTCTCTCCTCTAGGAATGTTCTACTCTACGAAGCGGTGCGCACGACAGGTGGTGCGACAGCTGCATAATCCGCTGGGGGCGTCACGGTAGTTCCGCGGTATGAAAATGACGGAGCGCGCGCGCCTCATTCTCTCTCCTGTGCAGTGCCGCGATGAGCGCCCGGGCCACTGCCGCAAAACGGGAGCGGCGATGTCTCTCCCGCTCAAGCTAACCATCTCCCCGCTGCTTCGCATCCACACATGGTTCCCTTTAGCGGGAGATGGAGAAGTTTTGTATCATCTGTCCATCAGACGAAGTAACATCCGAAAGACAAGTGCGTTTGCATATTGTGTCTTCAGTGGAGGCAACCTTAGGTGGCCTTGTAAGGAGGCGATTACGCGTGTGGTGCATGGGCGATGTTCGCTAAAAAACACGCAGGTGCTTTTGCTTCGTCCGTTTGGCTGTTTTTGCCCGTGTCTTCTTTGTCACCTCCTTTTTCTAGAGAGTGGACGGCGTCAGATGTATTCCTTCAGGATACATCTGGCAGCAAGGCATAACACATTTGTTGTTTGAAGAAGAACCACACCGGTACCACAAAGTTTCGTTCAGGGACCTCTGTATATTCAGAAAGAAGACTTTCCCGGATGACAGCGCCATTCATAGGCAGATTATAACCCCGAAGATACGGGGCTCAGGTGTAGGTGCACGTTGAAAAAGCCCAGCTGCCCTCCACTAAAGCGTCTCTCATAGTCGGTTTCGGGACGTTCAAAAGCAGGAAATATTGTAACGTAAGCTACACTGGCTGAGGTTGAGAAGTTTCGCGTGGTTTATCGAGAGCCATGCTGCGCATGCCAGAGGAGCAGTGACGTCAGACGGCGCACAGCTTGCGCGCCGGAGAAGGCCTGGAAGCTCCTAGAGTGACGTGTCACTAGTGGGCTGGCGCTTGACTTGCGTGAGCTCGCTCGCTAGTCCGTCCGTCCGTCCGTCCATAGCTCACGCTACGTATATTCGGCATAGCCGAGCTCAGCCACTGCTAATTTATTATTATTATTATTATTATTATTATTATTATTATTATTATTATTATTATTATTATTATTATGTAACTAAAGAAATCTGTAAAGCGTAATGTTGCATCCACATGCAGTGCCACTTATGATTCCTTGCGCTGGGAGAGTGCATAATGTATCATGTGCTTTAAGGACGCAAGAAAGAAGCTCACGAAAGGAGCGCATGTGGCACGCAGGCTGGTTGTGTTGACTGCGACTGTTGGCTGCGCCAGTATAGCCAACTCTATTGCACGTTTTTTATTATTATTATTATTATTATTATTATTATTATTATTATTATTATTATTATTATTATTATTATTATTATTATTATTTCTGATATGGCATTAGCTGTTTCTGGAGGGCGAAATTAGTCGACACAACTTCTGACCGCTCACTTTTTGCCTGTGATTCAATCATCGACAGGTAGCAACACAACACCCACGTATCGAACTGGCGAGCGTGCACAGATTTTGCCAAGGTATGCCGAACAAATCTGAAGATGTCTGGAATAGCTGGCAAATGCAGCAGTTCCGAAACGAAAAAGAAAATTGCGGTGGATTTCCTTTTTGAAGAAACGGCTAGGCGTCAAGTATAAGGCGTAGTTTTTGTGTCTTCCAAAAGCGACTCAGTCTTCGACAGGCGCTGTGGTAGAGGGATGATTTCAACCACCTGCAGGGTTGTTTAACCTTTCGGCTGACTAGACGTGCACCGTTACCACTGAGCCACCGCGGCGGCTCAACGTCAATTAAGCAACCAGATAAAGTATGACTACATGCAAATTACTATTATTATTAAATGCGAAGCATTTCTTAGCGAACTTCGGCGACATTGAGCGTATCTATCTATCTATCTATCTATCTATCTATCTATCTATCTATCTATCTATATCTATCTAGCCGCCTACGAGTTCGTGCTCTCCTGGCCATAACGTTAATGGGATTTATACCAAAATTGGTAGGGCATAATATGACTGTATGACAAAGATGAATGACTGATCCATATCATGAAAATCATGACTAACTTGTCATGAAAAGTATGATTTACACGCAATGGCCATAGTGCTCCTGAGGCTTTTTTCTTAATTTGTTATGTCCAAAAATTGGTATTATGCGACATTTCTGCATGACCAACATAAATGACAGGTGGTAATATGAAAATCAATGACCTGCATGTCATGTACAACATGATTTACATGCCACGCTCATGGCGCGCTGACGGCCGTTCGCTAGTTTGATATACACCAAATTTGGTATTGCGTGACGTGACTGTAGACGAACATAAATGCCAAATGGTAATATGGAAATCATGACATGTCATGTGCAACATGACTTGCATGCCACGCTCATGACACTCTCGCGGCCGTTTCGCTAGCTTGAGATACACCAAATTTGGTATTCAGCGACGTGATTGTATGACGAGCATAAATGACAAGTAGTAATATGCAAATCATGACATGTCATGTGCAACATCACTTGCATGCCACGCTCATGACACTCTCGGGGCCGTTTCGCTAGCTTGATATACACCAAATTTGGTATTGAGTAACGTGACTGTATGAAGAGCATAAATAACAAGTGGTAATATGGAAATCATGACATGTCATGTGCAACTTGACTTGCATGCCACGCTCATGACATTCTCGTGGCCGTTTCGCCAGCTTGATATACCCGAAATTTTTAAGGCGAAAGCCTTTAATGTCTCATTCTCACGTTCGTCCGTCCGGTCGTCCGTCCGCCCTCCAGCCGTGCCCTGGCACGGTGCCAGGTGGGCGCCGGGGCGCGCGAACGGACGCCGGTCGCGTTGGACTCTACAGCGCTCGCGCTTTGCTTGCGTAGCGTCGTTGGGCCCAGCGTCTCTAATCATGCAAGGAAGGAGACGCGCACATCACGTTCCATTCTTACCGACCCCGTCTCAGTGGGCGCAGGCGTTCGAGGAACACTCTTTTTAGGAATTGACAAAGTGTCCGTCAATTTAAACGCTGGAACGCGGATGGAGTCTGCACGATGCGCAAAGCGCGAGAATATACGAACGCATGCGAAACGGAGGCAGATTGCTCTCGCGTCTCACTGCGATTCGAGGTAAAAAATTCGGCGAACATAAGTGGCAGGTAGTAACATGAAAATCTTGGCATGCATGTCATCTACAATGCCATTTACATGCCACTCTCATGGTGCGATTGCGTCCAGTTCGCTAGCTTGATATACGCCAAAATTTGTATTGCGTGACGTGACTGTATGACGAACGCAAATGACAGGTCCTAACATGTAAATAATGACATGCATATTATGTACAGCATGATTTGCTCCTTGCTGGCTGCTTCGCATTATATCGATTCCCACAGTGCGTGGGATCTGCCGGTTTTTTTTATTTATAGGATACTGTAGACTGTTGTGCCTCCCTCAAATTCCACATTGTCATCGTCCTTCGAACGGCTACGGATACCGAAAATTGTGGAGTCTTCGTATTGCCGGCTCCTTCTATCGACACCAGTGGTCGTTGGCCCGCCCTTCTCAGCAACCGAGAGCAACATTCCGGAGCAGGATGCAGGGGACGAAACAATAGCGCACCGGCAGTGTCGACTCGTTGACGCCGTGCAGATGTCAGCTGTCTGGCCTCTCCTGTCCACGTGCGTCGTCAACGAGATGCCATTTCCCCAAAAGGAGTCATCCCGGTGCATCTTCAACCAACCGACGTCAACTGGCTATTCACCTTTGGAGGCACAGGCGTGGTCATCATTATGGTCTTGCCAGTCCTGCAGGATTGGTGCACTCCTGGCCACCGCGTGGAGAGGAGAACGTGGGGGTGGTCCCCAACCTTCCAATTTAATCCGGCGCACCGAAGAGCGCCGGGTCTGTTCATTTCGATTGCACCATGTAAGTACTGTATATGAAGTATTTTCTCTCTTCAACTCATCGTGATGAATGCTCCGAGCACGACACCGACTCGAGGTCCCACCGGCTACGCTACCGGAGTCGCAACAAGGCCCATTTAGAGGCCCAAGCAGGAGTGGTTACATATGAATGCTCCGAGCACGACGCTCGGAGGATCGCTGGCGGCGCTGCAGGATACTCTCCTGTGGAGCTTAAAAAGCGGACGCAACCTTCCACGAGCCATAGGGCACGGCAACTGGGCTGACATGAAGCATACTAATCCGTTTGTCTTCATCGTACAGGTAAGCAAACGCTACGGCACATGTATCCGCTCAAATAACCCTTGCTTGATCCTGTTGCCGTGCCCATGGCTACTGTGTGAAATGATCAGTGAAGTGTCGTCTTACCTATCGAAGTTGTTATTGCGTTGTGGGGATGTGGAAACTAACCCCGGACCTGACTTATCCCACCTTTCGAAACAAATCCAACAGCTCGCGGACGACGTTAAAGAAATAAAAAATACCCGACTCGCTTCCATCGAAAATAAACTAGACCAAGTGACAGCCATTGAAGAAAAACTCGCCTCTTGTATGAACCTTTTCGGTAGACTGCAAGAATCCGTCATAGCTATGGAACGAAAGTTAGACGAGTTAGACAACCACTCTAGACGGTCTAACCTAATCGTCTACGGAATTCCAGAGAACGACAAGGGGAACGAAAAAGATCTTGATGTTGAAATCAATGAAAAAATAATAAGTAATGTTCTTAAGCTTGAACCGGTAGCCATAGAACGAATTCACAGATTAGGTAAACCTGCCACAAACAAAATGCGGCCTCTGATACTGAAACTCCTAGATTTCCGTGACAATTTAAAAAAACTGCAAAATTGCTCCAAACTAAAGGGATCATCCTTTGCAATTGGAGAAGACTTTTCGCCTCGGGTTCGCGAAATCAGAAGGAACCTATGGAAAGCAGCTAAAGTAAAAAGAGCAACCGGCGATAAGGTTTCTCTGGTATATGACAAACTAAAAATTAACAATGATCTATTTAGCTGGGATGAGGAATCAAATTGCATTCGACCGGCTTTCCGCAGTTCCCATCAAAAAAACGCCGAAGCAGAAATGCGGACCTTGCGTCCACGCAACAACCCCCCGCGCATGAAATAAAATTTGCTAACATAAATACTCGCAGCATCCAGCAAAAGCTAAACTGGCTGGAATCCTTTTTACTCAGTTTTGAACCAGACTTTGTCGCCTTAACAGAAACATGGCTAACGGATGATGTTAAGGATTTCGAGATAACACCGCCCAACTACGCAATCCGTGCGCAAAGATAGAAAAACACGAGGAGGAGGCGTTGCTATCTTAATAAACAAAAATATTCCTTTCACGCCCCTTCCGGACGTCGAAGGGGTTGAAGCTATATTTTGCAAAATACACTTTGTCTCCTGCCATGTCGTTGTCGGCTGCGTGTATCGAAGTCCTTCATCAAACAGCGAATTGTTAACATCCTTGCACACCTACCTTTGTCGCTACGCCATTAGAAACAGACTAATACTACTAGGCGATTTTAATCTCCCAGATATCAACTGGGACACGTTGCAACATCACTCCGCCTCCTCTGATATAATTTTTGACATTATGTTAAGCCTAAATATCTATCAAATTGTGAAACAACCTACTCGTGTACAAGGAAATTCTGCAAACATACTCGACCTAGTTTTTTTGACCGATCATTTTCCTTCAAATAAAGTCGATCTTCAACTACTGGACGGTATATCAGACCACCACGTAGTGGCCTGTTCGATCACTGTTCATGGCCTCACAATACCTTCTAAGTCGACTGTCACTTATCTTGATTTTAAGAATGCCGATGATTCTAGCGTAGTCGCTTATCTTTCCTGTGAATATTGTCCTTTTGAAGAACTTGCTAATAATCCTGGATTAAACATAGAATTGATATGGCATAGATTTAAAACTATTATATTCTTTTGTATTGAAAGTTACATCCCTAGCAAAATAAAGCGATAAAAAGGCACAACCCTTGGATAAACCGGGAAATTATACACGCCAAACGCAAAGTAACACGACTCAGAAAACTGTTAAAAAAGAGACCAAACGGCGAAACTCGCCTATCCCTCACTTCAGCAATCACTTCTATGAAATCAAAAATAAAGACCGCAAAATCCTTCTACCTCTCTAATACGCTAACTAACTTTCTAAAAAATTCACCACAGAAACTTTTGGAATTATCTTAGCCCTAAAAGCCAAAATTCTGACACTATGTCACAAGAAAGTAAAGAAAGAGCGAACTTAATGAACAATTACTTTAAGTCTATTTTCACTAACGATGATAGGATCCCACGCCATATTCACTCCCACAGTTCTGATAGAATAAATGATATATCCTTAAATGAGATAGGAATATTTATTTTACTCTTAAAATTAGACTGCAAAAAGAAAGCCGGACCTGATGACATACCTAACGAATTTTTAAGGCGGTATGCGGAATGGATGGCAAAATATTTATTCCTAATATTTAACAAATCATAACAACGTGTTCTCTACCAAGCGAATGGAAAATGGCTAAAGTAATACCAATTCATAAAGGAGGTAACAAAACTGATGCTTCTAATTTCCGTCCTATTTCATTAACTAGTACAACATGCAAGTTGCTTGAACATATCATCCTTAAACACATTACTACGTATATCGAAGAAAAACACATCCTATCACCACTCCAGCATGGTTTCCGCTAAGGCCTTTCTACAGTGACCCAATTAACCGAATTAGTACACGAAATATCACAAGCGATTCACAATCAAAAACAAATAGATCTTATACTACTTGACTTCTCCAAAGCATTTGATCGGGTGTCACATAAAAAAGCTAACCATAAAAATCGAAGCAGTATTAGGTAAAGGGCCAGTTAGCGACTGGATTAGCGCTTACCTATCAAACAGAACACAGTTTGTCGAAATTAATCACCAAAAATCTGAAATAACCCAAGTTACGTCAGGCGTACCTCAGGGCAGTGTCCTGGCTCTCATTTTATTCCTCATTTTTATAAATGATGTCACTGCATCTATCAAGACTAACATAAGGCTTTTTGCCGATGATTGTATAGTATACAAAGAAATTAATTGTCGCAATGACCACCCAGCCCTCGAAAACGATCTAAAGTACGTATCTCAATGGTGAGTACAGTGGCAGATGTCATTAAATTTAGGTAAATCAGCCTTACTTAGAATTACCAGAAAAAAACATTACATCTGAATTTTGC
>JALIZH010018286.1:0-42862 GCA_030522465.1 Rhipicephalus appendiculatus | reverse complement strand
GTAGGCGGCTAGATACTAGATAGATAGATAGCTAGATACGCTCAAACTCGCGGAAGTTCGCTAAGAAATGCTTCGCATTTAAAAAAAAAAGATTAAAAAAAAGGCAGCGGGGGAGGGATGAACTCTCCAGACCAGAAGTGAATGACGTTGGGCCAGTTGGTGCTGAACAACGAAAAGGGAAAACAGCGCTTATACGACGAGGGCACAGAAGGAACGAAGCAGCGCATAGTGTGTCGTTCCTTCACTGTCCACAGCTGTTTTTAACGGCGAAGTTGTTTTAAATGCGAATGCATTTCATAGTCGGGCTATGTCAGGCATCCGGCGTTGGCGTTGTGCGGCGTTGGCGTTGTCCGCGGAGGAGGAGGAGGATAGGTTGAGGAGGTGTGCGCGCCGGCAGGTGTTAGATGTGAAGCATCTTATGGCGAAGCTTAATCCGGTGGTGGTGGTGTGCGGCGTGACCGCCCTTACTGCGCATGCGCAAACCCTTTCAAAAAAATAAAAAATAAAAAACCTCCTCTTTCCCTCTCTCTCCTCTAGGCATCCCTCCCCGCGGCAACCACACCCTCACTGCGCATGCGCCTCCCCTCCTCTCTCCCCTCCTACGCTCCCCCTCTCGGCATCCCTGCCCGCGCCGTCCACACTCCCACTGCGCATGCGCGTCCCACCTCTCTTCTCCTCTCCTACGCTCCCCCGTCTCTTCTCTAGGCATCTCTGCCCGCAGCGTCCACACTCCCACTGCGCATGCGCCCCCCCTCTCTCTCTCCTCTCCTACGCTCCCCCCCTCTCCCTCTCGCCTCGCGACGCCGACACAGGCAGCGTCTGCTAGCGAGTTTCTTGGTTGAAAAAACCGACTGCTCGCGCTGCACAACCGTTCACTGGCCACCCCGTATATATGGCAATGAATCTTGACCTCCAAGGTGGTGCCGGTGGGAGATTTCTCCTGTGCGTTGTTGAACAATAAAAATTCGCAGCGTGCGCGTTAACTAAAAGCGGACTGCGGCGGAGCTCGGCGGAGCTATATATGGAAAAAAAAATTTAAAAAATAAATTAAAAAAATTAAAAAAAACAAGAAAAAAGCAAAAAAAAAAAAGGCGCTGCGCCTTGCTCCCGACCGGGCTGCAGAAATCAGGCGCCTTTTCCTTCTTCGAACCACAACCACCATATATAAATGGAGTGAAGCGCGCGCGAAATGCATTCGCATTTCCTCACGATTTCCCCTTCGGGGAGGTGGGCGCATTTTTAGTCGAGGCTTCCCCGTCCATTGGCGTAGCTGGGGTCACGGGGGTCTTGCTGCATGGCGAGAGTGAGCCTCGGTGGGAGTGGCGGAAGGGGCTGCGCCGCGTAAACACG
Source organism: Rhipicephalus appendiculatus (assembly GCA_030522465.1). NCBI lineage: Eukaryota > Metazoa > Arthropoda > Arachnida > Ixodida > Ixodidae > Rhipicephalus > Rhipicephalus appendiculatus. The sequence continues at coordinate 41,512 of JALIZH010018286.1, read as the reverse complement.
GGTGAGGGGGAGGCTCGGTGGAAAGGGCGAACCAGTGAGAGGCGCATAGGTACGGGTGAGGTGAGCCTGACGAAAGGGGCATCAGCTACGCTGTTTCGACCAGTTTCGACGATGTTCGCGAAGTGGAGCTGGCCGCACTTTTTTAAAGACGATGGTCTTCCTTGGGCTACTTCAACGCAGAAAGTTTGGTCTGTCCATCGTTCTATCTATCTGTCTGTCTGTCACACGATTCAGCCACCCGGCCAAAGTTTAAGCACTTGCTGAACGCCCAGCCATCTTGCACAAGCGGCTGCGTTCATACTTGTGAACACTGTCGATCAAAAAGCAAATTTTACGCATATCTGAGGCGCAACGTCAATACGCAAGTATTAGGTGGTGTGTTCCTTTAACATAAAATGCATAGATACTCAATTCTAAAAACCCCTAGCGTTTCTGAGGCTGCGCTGAAAACGCGACGCTATGCACGAAAAAGCCTGGCAGTGGCCCTGGGTTCTGCACAAGCTCATGTTTCCCGATTCCACTGCCAGATGGCGTCCATATCTCGCGTAGCGCCTCCTCCATGTTATCACTGCCAGCCAGATGCGGCCGATTCGACATAGAGGAGGCGCTGTCTGAGGCAAGGCAAAACATAGTAGTACGTCCGGCAGAAGACTATCGTCTTTCGGCGACATTTGCAGCGAAGCACGCAGATACGCGGCCAATTTTTTTCGTTTAGTTTCTAAAGCGCTCCCCTGGCTAGGCCACTTGGCTGTCTCCCAGTAGTTCTCCTTTTATTTCATTCCCGTTATCCTTCCCCGTACTGATCCGTTGAAGCGGTTTTTAATTAGAGATGATTGCCGCTTAGAGCTTATTTCTCTTACCGCACTCAACAGCCACTCACAGCCTTCGCAATCTTACACTATATTCAGCAAGTGAGCGAAACAAGAGCATAGGTCGGCGAACTCACTCATGAGTCGACTCACTCGGTCTCACTCAGACTCAGATCGAGCCGTGAGTTTGAGTCCGAGTGAGTCCAGTTGAACAAAATTTTCGTGAGTGTGAGTCCGAGTGAGTTCGGCCCAGGAAAATTTTGGTGAGTCTGAGTCCGAGTGAGTCCAAAGCGCAAGATATATTTCTTGGAGTGAGTCTAAGTGAGTTCGACTTTCTGTTGCCGACCTGTGGTCCTATTTATATTCTCATCTTCAGCATTGCTATCAGCCTTACCTGGACTCACGTCTACTCAACCTATTCGAAAGCAGTGTCGTTCAAACACCATTTCAGTATTTATTGATCAGAGGCGCGCATTAAGTAAGGGGTGCCTTGTCCTCCCCCTCCCCCAGCCAACTCTTCGAGGAAAGTTTTAGGGGCGAAGCTCCTTATGCCGTGGGTCGTGCGTCCCCTGTAGTTTATAGTACGTAGTAGCCACCTGCGTAACCAGCAGTATCTCCCTGTGTGATGACGATGACTCTGCCATCACGGCACAGCACATGGAATGTACCCACTATGCGTCATAACGATGACGCTGATGACGATGACGATCGCGATGCCATACAACACATGGCATCGCGATATGGTCTCACATGAATATCGTTTGACCACATGCAACCAACCACCATCACATCTTTGATGATGTACTGGGCGAATTTCACGGAAGATTCGCGGTTTACCGATGAACCTCCGGAGCTTCGCCCACTCATCATCATTCACTCCGTGGATATGCTGTGATTTTTAGGGGCGAAGCTCCTTATGCCGTGGGTCGTGCGTCCCATGTTTGTAGTAGTAGCCACCTGCGTGATGACGATGACGCTGCCATCACGGCACACCACATGGAATGTACCCACTATGCGTCATAACGATGACGCTGATGACGATGACGATCGGGATGCCATACAACACATGGCATCGCGATATGGTCTCACATGCATATCGTTTGACCACATGCAACCAACCACCATTACGTCTTTGATGATGTACCTCCGGAGCTTCGCCCACTCATCATCATTTTTGATAAATATATCTTATGCTGTCATCTCTTCCAAGAAAAATGACCTTACTGGTTTGCGAGCACTCACAACTCGTATTCGAAGGTACTATATCAAATGGCGCCAAGGAGAGGACCGATTACGTGAGAGATTGGTGTTGAAGAGCATTAACACCATATTTGAGAAAGCTAATTCTAGGCTAACGGACTCGTGAGTCGACTTACTCGGACTCACTCATACTCGGATCGAGCCACGAGTCTGAGTCTGAGTGAGTTTGGGTGAGTAATGTTTTGGTGAGTTTGAGTCCGGTTGAAGAAAATTCTCGTGAGTGTGAGTCCGAGTGAGCCCAAAGCTCAAAATATATTTCACGAGTGAGTCTCAGTGAGCTCCCCAAGTTTCGCAACCTAATAACAAGAGTAACTCCTGCAGTCCGTCCCTGCAACGAATAGTTATTCCGCGATCGGATTACCTACAGGAGAAAGGTGTAATGTCCAAACTGAGGGGAGTTACTGTCGGAGCGCGGGGAGCATCGTCTGCTCCAACGGAACTTTCCGGCCCAGCGGCGAACACAGCGAGCCTCGGCCGAATGGTCATCATGCATGTAAGCAACTGGCACGCTAAAGAAATTCACTGTTAACAGTCTATTTTAGTGTAAATGGTCATGGAAGCTGCGGCACTGCTAAAGAATCCGAGAAATTCATTCCTGGCTTCTTTTTTTATCCACGCAAATTCTCCCAAATTTCGAGACAAGATTGGGCGCTATGAATGAACGTTAGAGTATTCTCACAGGCTTAAGTTTAGCATTTTGGTTGAAGAGAAACAAGTTTCCATGAAATGCCGAAGTGGTTGCTGTATAAAATAGTTCTATATATAATTATCTGCTTAGGCACTGCTGACTTCGCCGCCAGATTTTGTGTGCCTTAAAGGGATACTGAACGAAACTTTCGCCGCCAAGATTTTTAGCCAGTGACGAAAGCTGGAGTGCCGAAACTGGTTGACACAACCACGGTTTCAGGCAGAAATCAGCGGATAATTATTAATTTAATGCGTTTCTTTTTCAAACTGTCTCATATAGCGGCAGCGCCGTCTACTGGAATATTCTGGGACGCTTGCGCTACGATGACGTCACGGCAAACGGCGTGCAACGAAAGCTGCCTAAGCCACTGTTATGTGCGGTGTTGTCGTCGGCCCAAAGACGTACGCGCGGGACGCGGTAGCCTCAAAAGCATAGACAGTCTGGAACGGTTGGGTTGAAAAAAAATTACACCATCTCCCACTAAAGGGAATTATGAGGGGATGCGAAGCAGCATTGGGGGTGCACACCAAGCTTCCGTTTACGTTCACTCGGCCGTCGAAGCCAAGCGTCGGCGTCGAGCTACCGCTTCCGCTACAGAGAGACAACGCGACTCTGCGGCGAGCGTAGCGAGGCTTTCGAGACAACTGCAGCGGCTGGGAACCGACGGAGCGACCGCACGATTCAAGCGGTACTTCCTCGACCGAGCGCACGCGGTTAGATGAAATGGGGGAGGGGAGAGGATGGAGTACCCGCTTTATATTCACACTTGAAGTATAGAAGACTAGAGGAGGAGAGTAGCGCATGCGCCGCGAGAGCAGAAGCGAGAACGCAGGAGAAGCGCAAGCAGGTGGTAGGACAGAAGTGGAGAGAGTAACGCGCAGCTGTTGGAGAGAGGGAAGGAGGAGAGTTGCGCATGCGTAGGGTGAGTGCGGGCGCCGTGGCCGACGCCGCGGGACATAGACCTGAGCAAGAGATGCTCCGCATCTAAAACTTGGAGGCGGCAGCCGAACTGCCGGTAGGGCCGGGAGAAAACGAGCGGTGACTCGTTTGTAACGAGCGGGGGAGAGGGAAGGAGTCGACAACCGGACGTCCGCAGGTACGGTGTACCGCTTCACCTCAAGACGTTCGGGGGCTCGCTCGGGAACAAAGGTGCGTTTGGGACACAACACCTCCCCCCTCCTTAGGTTGTCGCTTGGAAGCGATCTGGGGGTCGCCGTGGGCGCGTTAGGAAGAGGAGCCTCCGCTTGCTGGGTGTCATTTTCTTCCCGTTTAGGGGTGGCCGGCGGCGGCGCCGATTCATCTGGTGCGAGATGCCAGGCTAAATGGTGGTGGTGGTTGTGGTTCGAAGAAGGAAAAGGCGCCTAATTTCTGCAGCCCAGTCGGGAGCACGGCGCAGCGTCTCAAATGGGACGAAGCTTCCGTCGGGGTGCCTGCTTGAAAGGGAGCCTCCCTTGGCAAATTACCTGAACGACGTAGATGATTAAGGTGGCGGCGTGGGGGCTATTCCACCTATGTCGACGAGCCATGACCGCAAGCCTATGCGTTTGAGTGCTGTCGCTTCAACCCAGCCGGGTCTTCTGTTGAGCTGGCGTGCGTATATTCGTTGTCCCATTTCAATTCTCCTGCTACGTGGGAGCTTTTCTTCCCCAAAGGTGTTTCCGCTGAGGGCTCCGGGACAATTGCTGTCAGCTGGTTTCTCATTTCTCGTCCGAACATCAGTCTTCCTGGCGTTTGCCCTGTGGTGTTTTGAACAGTGTTGTGCTGCCTGAAGAGAAATCGCGCGATGCGGCGTTGGATTGTCCCAGTCTGATCGTTAGTAAGGGCGCGTTTAAAAACTTAAAAGCCGCGTTCGGCTTCTCTGTTCGTCGCTGGGGTGGTAAGGAGCTGATGTCACAGACGAGACGCCATTGTGGCTGCAAACTTGAGAATCTCCGTGGACACAAACGGAGTGCCGTTGTCCGAGACTACCTTGCGCGGTAGGCCGAACGTTGCAAACAACGACCGAAGAGTGTCGATAACTGCTGCCGATGTTGTTGTAGTCATTTGCTTTACCTCAAGCCACTTGGTGTATGCATCCACAACAACCAGGAATGAACACCCTTCGATAGCTCCAGCAAACTCAATGTGCAAGGTGTGCCAAGGCGTGTCTGGTCTTTCCCATTCAGGAATAGGGGCTCTTGGCGGTGCTCTGTGGTTGCATTGACAAGGCTGGCAATCTTGCACTGTTGATTCTATGTCATGGTCGATACCAGACCACCACATATAACTTCTGGCACACTTCTTCATCGCAACAATGCCTCGATGACCTGCGTGGACAAGCGACATGGCTTGTTCGCGAAGAGCTGCCGGAATCACAACTCTCGATCCCAAAGTGACAGTGGCGTAGCCAAGGGGGAAGGGGGGGGGGTTCAAACCCCTCCCCGAAATTTTTCAGTTTTGCTTGCGTATATATGCACGCACACATACAAACGCACGCACGAACATACATAAAGTATGGTTGAACCCCCCCCCCCCCCCCCCCCGAAAAAAATTTCTGGCTACGCTACTGCAAAGTGATGCAGCCGTGATGAGTGCTTAACTCCGCAGCTCGCTTGCGGTAAACGTTGAAGTGGTCACCCTTTAGCTTCTGCACGTTGCCTTCTTGTATAGCTGCGTAGACTTCCTTCAAGACAGTGCACTCCTGCGTTGATGCTGCTACCGTGTCAGCTGTTGGCGGAGGGTTCGGCAGCGCCTCGAACATGAGTATGTCACCTGGCGGGGGTGGTTCGTCGATTGTGTTGTCTAGCGACAGGCGGCTTAGTGCGTCAGCGTTCTGGTGTTTCTTCCCAGTGCGATGCACGAGTTCGTAATCGTACGCCGACTTCTTGATGCACCATCGTGTCATTCGCGGCGACAATGTCTGTGGCATTGGCTTCTGGGGACCCACAAAACCCAATAAGGGCCGATGATCTGTTATGAATGTCACTCTTCTGCCGCTAATGTACTGGCGGAAGTGGTCTGCTGCGTAGACGATGGCAAGTCCCTCTTTGTCTAGCTGGGAATAATTCCTCTCTGCCTGCGATAGAGTGCGCGATGCGAAAGCAATCGGGCTTCCCGTCCCTGGTCGTCAGCTTGGGAGAGAACTGCCCCCACTCCGTACGGTGATGTGTCGCAGGCTAGCAGTAGGGGTCTCCTTTCGATAGTGTCGCAGAACAGTAGACTTCCGAAGTAGTTCTTTAAGGGCAACAAACAACTTCTGGTGGCGTGGCGACCAAGTCCATAGAGGGACCTTAGTCCATGGGACTTCTTTCTGCAGGAGCTGGTACAGATCGTTGGCCACTGTAGCTCGATGTTCTAAGAACCGGTCGTAGAACGTTAATAGCCCCAATAACGACTGCAGTTCTTGCTTGTTAGTAGGCGCTCGCGCTTCGGTGATTGCTCGCACTTTGTCTTCAGTGGGATGAATACCGTGCGCGTCAATTTGATGTCCAAGAAACTTCACTTCAGGCACCGCAAACACACATTTTTCCTTGCTGATGCGCAAGTTAGCATTTGATAGCCTTTCAAGAATGAGCTCCAAACGTTCCGCGTGCTCTTCAATGGAGGCGCCACCGACAATAACATCGTCCAAGTAGACGCAAGCTCCCGGGATCCCGTTAAGTATAGACTCCATAAATTTCTGGAAGATTGCTGGTGCTGCAGCTATACCGAACGGTAGCCTTTTTAACTTTGTAGAGACACGTTCATTCACTCACCTTCAGTTGCTGGTAGGCTTGTGTCAAGTCCAAGGTGCTGAAGATCTTTCCACCTCGAAGCGTGCTAAAAACCTCCTCCGGGGTCGACAGCAACGTTACTAGAATAAACTCAGTTCCAAAGCTCCGCCGGGGAGGAGGTCCGTGTGGCGGTCGTGAAAACTAGTGGCGCTGTAGTCAACTCTTGCTCCCGCGGCCGGCGCATGTGATCGGCGCCGGCGACGAGCAAGCGGTTGCAGCGAAGGGATACGCTGTGTTCACTCGTCACTTCTAGGACTGTTTTTGACCCTGTATAGTGCCCTGTACGAAAACACGTGTAATGTACGAAGCGTATATAGCCAGGAGGAACAGATTTATCGACGGTGCGGTATGCCTACTTGCTTTGCGCCGGGACGCAAGAGCGCCTACCGCAATGGTGACTCCGCTTCACGCCACTTCTTTATTTATTTATTTAGTTATTTTCTTTGTCAACACGGGTAAAAAATGGCAGAGGCCAAGATAAAAGCTGCTATAAGCAGCTTGAGAAAGCTCGTAGCTTCGGTCTCTTTCGCGCTGCAGTGACGGGCGAGCAGACGCACGTTCGCAGCGGAATTTCATTTCTGTCTTGCCTTGCACGTTACCCGAGAGTTGATATTGTTGTGCAAATAAAAATTATCATTGTTATTATTATTACACGACAGCAGCGATTGGCGGACGTGGCGGAGGTGCGGTTGAGTATTATATACACTGTGTGACAACAATTGCACAACTGTTACAAACACAAGAATTCCAAATAATATACAGTACATAAACATAAGTATAGGTGAAGAGGCCGTCGTTTATCCAACAACGTAATTTGAGCATGATCAAGGCACACACTGAAAGGTAGTATAACATTATACAAAAAACCGGCAGATCCCACGCACAGTGGGAATCGATGTAATGCGAAGCAGACAGCAAGGGGCAATCATGCGGGACATAATATGCATGCCATGATTTACATGTTAGGACCTCTCATTTATGTTCGTCATGCAGTCACGTAGCGCAATACCAATTTTGGTGTATACAAAGCTAGCGAACTGGACGCAAGCGCACCATGAGCGTGGCCTGTAAAGGGCAATGTACCTGACATGCATGCCAAGATTTTCATGTTATCACCTGCCACTTATGTTCGTTATACAGTAACGTCCCGCAATACCAATTTTGGTGTATATCAAGCTAGCGAAACGGCCGCGAGCGCGCCATGAGCGTGGCATGCAAGTCATGTTGCACATGACGCTGTGTCATGATTTCCATATTACCAGTTCTCATTTATGCTCATTATACAGTCACGTCATGCAATACAAAATTTGGTGTATATCACGCTAGCGAAACGGCCGCGAGCGTGTCATGAGCGTGGCATTCAAGTCATGTTGCACATGACATGTCATGATTTCCGTATGACCACTTGGCATTTAGGTTCGTCATGCAGTCACATCACGCAATACCAAATTTGGTGTACACCAAGCTAGCGAAACGGCCGCGAGAGTGTCATGAGCGTGGCATGCAAGTCATGTTGCACATGACATATCATGATTTCCATATTACCACTTGGCATTTATGTTCGTCATACAGTCACGTCACGCAATACCAAATTTGGTGTATATCAAGCTAGCGAAACGGCCGCAAGCGTGTCATGAGCGTAGCATGCAAGTCATGTTGCACATGACATATCATGATTTCCATATTACCACTTGGCATTTATGTTCGTCATACAGTCACGTCACGCAATACCAAATTTGGTGTATATCAAGCTAGCGAAACGGCCGTCAGCGCACCGTGAGCGTGGCATGTAAATCATGTTGTACATGACATGCATGTCATGATTTTCATATTACCACCTGTCATTTATGTTGGTCATGCACATATGTCTCATCGTACCAATTTTTGGGCATATCAAATTAAGAAAACGGCCTTAGGAGCACTACGGCCATGGCGTGTAAATCATACTTTTCATGACTAGTTAGTCATGATTTTCATGATATGAGCAATCATTCATGTTAGTCATACTGTCATGTTACGCCATACCAATTTTGGTATAAATCCCATTAACGATACGGCCAGGAGAGCTAAAAGTCGTAGGCGGCTAGATAGATAGTCAGATAGATAGATACGCTCAAACTCGCCGAAGTTCGCTAAGAAATGCTTCGCATTTAAAATAACTAGAGAGTGACCGGATGAGCGAAACAAGTTTAGATCGTGTTATAGCTCTGGTTTCCAATTCAGCACGATGAAGGGAATTCAGTAATCTTTGTAATTAGCTTTTTTATCATCTGCATGCCATAATTTATTTTGATTCGGATATAAACCAATGTTCACCGTGAAGGAACTCGAAAAAACCCTGCGCAATTCAAAAGGTGGGGGCATGCTTAGCACCGCAAAGATAGAACGGTCTGCGAGATGCAGAGAATTCGAAAATGACGACATTTTAAGCACTATACCGTCATGTTTTGCTGGACAAGAAGTCTCGATCTCACGCGGATACTGGGAGCTCGAGCCCGGTACCCTTCTGCGATGTGTTCCCAGCACTTCCACCGCATATGTCGAAGCCAAAATGTTCAGGACCACGGCGCCAACCCCCCGAAAACGCACGGCACCCCTCGAAAGCCCAGTGCCCAGTTTGGAGGAGCCGCCAAAAAATAGAACAGCAAGATGAAAGGCAGGCGATTAACTACTCTGCCGAGACTCAGAGTTGCATAACATTAAAATGCGATCAATTGTCAATGGCCGTGCTGCGTTCAAAGCAGCGGATTGTTTTGCTTTTAACATGCCCGATATGTTCCTATTATGAACCAACACAATTGTATTTAAGTGGTCATGTTTCACCAGTGACCAGGTTTTATTACATTTCCTTCATATTAGAGCAACATATCTTTTTTCTTAATCGCATACAGTGTTCCCATTTCTCAACTTAGCGCAGGTAGCGGGTTATTGCACACATCGATGTCATTTTTCGGTGCAGCGTAGCACACCGGCAAGTAACACACTATGAGTGTAATACATCCGTGGTTATGTTCAGAGAAAAATGGAAGTAACAATGTTTGAAGACTGCATCCCTCACAAGTACCCCTGAGGAGTGCGCAGCCGCGCCCAAACCGCACGAAAAAGCACTCACTCAAATGAGGTGTTTCCAAAAAGCCTGCCTACGTCGTCCCTCGGGAAGCCTTCTTTCTACATTTAAAAGCCTTGAAGAAAACTGTCTAGAGGCCTTTGACGAAAACCCCACAGTTTGTGACCTCTTTTGGATTGTGCGTGAGAAGTTGGAGCGGCTGCCACCGCCTCCTTTGAGCTGTACCGCTCATGATCAGGACGGGATGGCATGATCAGGACGGGATGGCTAGAGTAGGGATGATTTACATTGTGACGAAATTGTTTTTTTTTTTTTGCGATGAAATCAATCAGGATCTACAGCTTTCTGAAAAAGTGCAAAATGCCAGAAAGTGAGTTGCTCTAACATTTTGCACTCTGCTATCGAATGTTAGCCGTCGCGAAGACTTGTCTGATAAACGCGTGAAGCACGGGTACTGTTTTTTCGTGAACGTCTCTTCAGCTATTAGTAGAAAACATGAGCACTGTTTTTCTAGAACGTTTTTGTATTTCCAGTATGTCAACTTGTTTGCACATACAAAAGCTTTTACAAATGTTCTGGGTCGTTTTAGGGGCGAAGCTCCTTAGGACCTAGGTCTGTCTTCCGTTGTCATCAAGGTATAAGCCGTTGCTAGAGTCCAAACATGTTAGACACAAAAAAGAGGTTTTACAATAGACTTCAACGTAGACATAAGCTAATTATAAAAGATCGCTGTTCCCGGCGAAAATAACCTGCCGAGAAGAGTATTGATGAGTTGATCTCTATCTCGACTAAAATGTGCCTATATATTGAAGCTTCTCAAGGAAACCTGTAATAGAAAGGCACACGTCGAGCGCTATATGTCCCAACAATTTACCATGGCATCTTGCCGCCAGCAAGATGCCGGTTCTTGGATTCACTTTCGAGGCATATCCTCCACTCCAACAATTTTCTAAATCCTCATTGAATTGCCTAAGACAACTGGAAGGCGAAATATATTTACATTTCTATATACACTTTATGTCACTCAATTGACATTATATGGGGCAACGCTCGGGTAACGGGCGGTTACTCACCAATACGATACCCACAGCTTCGCCCACTCGTCATGAGTCACTTCGTGCGTGGATTTTTTTTTCACCTAGGTAAGACCGCTGTGGTTAAAATGGCAGTGGTCGTCATAAAAACTACGCAGAAAATGCCCATTCGCTTAGAAAGTCCCGTACCTGGAGGTTAAGCGCAATGCAGACAGCTCAAATTTAGGCCAGACATTGACTCTTAGCCAACCAATGAGCAATATACTTATCTGGGCAAATGCATACAGGCGAATTTATGCATATCCACATAAGCAGTCCACAAGAGCGACGCAAGAATATCGACTGGACGCATGATAAAAAGTTCAGTTTGATGCATTGGTTTGCTAATCGTAAAACTGAAGAGCCGACGCGAGCAACAGCGCGGCGGACCACCGAGGTACGCCGCCGTAGCAGACGATGCGCCTAGAGTGGCGCAAGAGTTGACTGCAGCGCCGCTAGGGGAGCTATTCTCGCGGTGTCCACTTAGTGGACATGTCCACTTCGGCCTCCACTGATTGGCTGGAGCTCGGCGAGCAGCACGCCGCCTGTTTCCGGTCTTTCTTCCACAACGTCATTTTGACGCCACGCAGCTTTCACAACTCTCGACACAAATGAGAAAGACGGAATGCGTTTCGCCGCAACGAATGCTGCCCCCAGAGATCCGCTTTTGGACGCACATCTCGGAGGCCGTGCAAGAACTATAATCACGTTAGTTCTTAAATTAGGTTTAACGCGGCCGCCCGCCTGACGCACCTGGAAGGTCGGAACGCATTCCCTGCATCGTTCTTCAAAAATCTCAATACGTTCATACGCAAGTTTAGACTTGACAAGTTTGTTTAAGATACCTGTTACTGTACATTTCGTCCACTTTCTTTCTCTTTACGCTGGGAATGTGCTGGCGGGTCCGGTGCGTCGCCGTGATCAAGAGCGCAATGACGTCACGACTCGCCGTTTTTTTGCGTAACTGAACGCGCTCCGCCGAAGTGGACATGTCCACTAAGTGGACACCACGAGAATCGCGCCCTAGTTCTCGCGACCGCCGTTCGGACCACTCTCCTTCGCCGGCGGAGATACGGAGCTTTGAAACTGAGTAGGAAGATGCTTTTGTCGCCAGGTTGACAGTGCTCCGGTAGTATCCGCAGAGGCGTAGGGTACCGCTCTTCTTTCGGATGGCAACTAGTGGTTCAGCCCATTCTGAATGTTGCGTCTGTTCGATGATTCCTTGTTCCTGCAGTCGGTCAAGCTCATTCTCGACTGACGTTCGTAGGGAAAAAGGTACCGACCTAGCTTTCAAAAATTTCGGCGTCGCGTCCTCCCGCAGTTCGTGTGACTGGAGGTCCGTTGTTTCTTGGTATTTCTTCGGAGAAAACCGCTCTATAATTCTCTTGAAGCTGCTCCACTGACGGATAGATGGATGTGTGGTGAACTCCACCAGTGACCCCTCCAAGAGGGGTGAACCAATTTCGTCTCAACAGGCTTGATCCAGAGCCGTGGACGACAAGCAATGGGAGCTGATGGGTCTGACCTTTGTAGTACACGTCTACGTTGGCACAGCCAAGTAGTGGAAGGGAATGTCCGGACCACGTTCTAAGCTGCGTGTCGTCTTTCTGGAGAGCTGGCGCGTTCTCATGCCAAGTTGCGTGAAAGGTGTCCTCACTGATGAGCGTACACGCTGCTCCGGAATCCACCTCAAACCTGATGGGGCGCTGGTGTACCATGATTTCTGTGGTAATCTTTGGTCTCGTGCCGTGGTTCACAACGGCGTTTAAGTCATATAGTGCCGATGACATCCGTGGTGTTCTCGTGTCAGCTTGCGTCTGGCCCTCTTGTGCGTCGACATTGTTGTTCCGTTGCACGTATGAGCGGATGCTCTGAGCTGCAGAGCGGCTTTCTAAGACAACCTGTCGAATATGTTCGGAGCGCTGGGCCATGCCTAGCCGAATGTGACTCCCTAGGCAGAGGAATTATGGGAAGGTTACTTTTTCTGTGCGCACCTGTAGTGTTGCTGTGTCTGAAGTGATCGGCGGATGCGAATCGTTGCTTGCTCGAAAAAAAGAGTCATATGAATCCTACTCGACGGTTGCGCAGGCTAGAGACAAAGACAACAGAAAAAAAAAAACGCCCGCTCGGCACAACACCCGCCGGTGTTGTGGCGAGTGTGCTTTTTTTACAGCAAAAGCAGTTATGAGATCGCAACAACATGAGATTTTGGTGCTATAATTGTCCGTCGCCGCCGCCGTGTGTCTGGAGCGGCTATCTCGCCAAATGAACAAGATCCAAAAAAATATTCAGGATCGAGCCCGATTTGAACCCAGGCACTGTGTATGCCAGACGAGTATTCTACCACAGAGCCACGCCGGTGCTTGAAACTTCTTCGCAAAAAGACCCCATACCGACTTCACGTCGGGCACGCAATCATGTTAACAGATGTAATACAGCGTGGTAGAAGAGTACAATAACAACAAGCCGTCCCACATTACGAATTGCGAGACGAGTGTACGGTTTAAACCTTCCCACCCATTATTACAAAGGGCTCAGCCATAATTCTTCATCGTCATCAGTCACAGCATCAACGAAGTGCACACATGCTTTGCGGATGTTTAGCGGTACCTCGATCCTCCACAGGATAAGGAATGGCGGCATACTGGGTGCTTCCCTATTTCGCAAAAATTATGATAGCGTTAGTTTCGGGGCCTCGTCGATAATGTTGACGTGGTACACGTTCTTTCCGCGTGGTTCTGTAGCGGTCACTTGATTTTATGTCCGACGTTTGGCGCTGGGATACATTGTCATCAACGGCTACAACACCATTTTTCCGAAAAGAAAAAAAAAACAACACAAAACCAAACAAACAAACAAACAAAAAAAAACAATCCGCCTACATTCCACCATACTGTGACCAACTTCAATGCGATACTTATAGGGTGACACCATTATAAAATATCGCTTGTTCTGGCCTTCAAAACGCAGAAGCAGAGGTCAAGGCGATAACCTAGCGATAATTCATCAGGACTCGCGCTCCGCGATAACGCAGCGATGACTGAACCAATCTTTTAAATTCTAACTGATTTGCGCATGCTAGAAATGAGTAACAAGGTCACAACCGAGCATGAGGGGTGGTCGTTGGACGCTCCACGAGGCCAGCATCTAAAGCTATGGGTGCTCAAGGAAAGAGAATCAAATCAGTTTATCTATCAACATATTCTACAGGAAACTTGCAGTAGACATAAACGAATTATCTAATTCCATTATCTACTTCCGTTGAACGCTTATTATTTACCATTCCTCGTTTCCACCATATGCCCGCAATTGCTTTCTACAATGGGCTGACACAACACAGGCAAGCATTGATAAGTTTATGAGACATGAGATAAAATTCCTAAAATTGTTGCTAAAAAGAACCACCGGATTAGCTTAATTATTTACAATAAACATATGCTGATACACCTCCTTAACATTTACAATTGCAACATTTCTAAGGCTATGAAAAAAAGAACCTAAACACAGCACAATAATTACTTAATTAGCCTACCTAGATCCTTCTGAGAATGAATATGATGCACACCAGGACAGAAAAAAAGAACCTAAACACAGCACAATAATTTCTTAATTAGCCTACCTAGATCCTTCTGAGAATGAATATGATGCACACCAGGACAGTCTTCGGTTGGTGTCTCGATAACAAGCGAAGTGGAGTTTCCAGATGCCATGGAATGTTGTTCCTAAAATGTTAAATTATCTTATTAGCATTGATGTAAACATAGAAAATATTACCTCAACCGATGTTCGGCCAACGTTATTGCAAGAAGTACATCGGTTATTTATTATTTGCGTGATTTACCCATTGTATCGATGTAACCTAATTCTACGCTTTTGTAACCCAAGTATACATTGATGCACTTTTTCTCACTTGGGATATTTGATGAGTAAGTATTGTATCATATTTGCATTTAAGTTCTATACTATTTCTGAACTGTTGCTATTTTAACGAAGAGCATTTTTCTTATTTAGTATCTCATCCTTTTGATTACTTATTTACATATCTCTGCTTTTGCGGGCCTTTGGTGTGTATGGGAGCTAGTCACGCTGTTTATGGTCCCGCTTTTTTATTCCCGCCATCCGTCAAAAACGACACATGAAAAAATATGCTTAATAAGAATTTGTTGTTGTGCGAGTTGGTGATAACATAACATGGTGATTTTAGCGCTAAAAAAAGACCAACACATGCGCCTGTCCTGTCTCTCACATGTGTTCGTCTTTTGTAGCGCTAAAACCACCATGTTATGAAAAAATGATTGGGCTCAATCCATTACGACATAAAAGAACTCCAGAAGCCAACATAAAAATCGATGCAGTAGGACGAAGGAGCAGTAGTTTACAGCGCTGATGGCGCAAGTTCGACTCCCACACAAGGCGGCCGCCTTTCGATGGGGGCGAAAAGCAGAGAACACCCGCGTGCTCAGATTTAGGTGCACGCCAGGGAACTCCGCGCGGTCAAAATTAATCTGCAGTCACTCACTACAGCATGCATCATGGTCATATCGCGGTTTTGGCACGTAAAACCTCAGCACTTATTATTATTTTCATTATTGTTATTATAATTAACAGCGACTGGTTACAAGGTGTAGCGACAAATCTTCAGAACAAAACAGACATACCGCTAACCGGGCAGCAACGAGAGCTCATTCACCACGACGACGCACGAAGAGTCAACTCTGGACGACAGCC
Organism: Rhipicephalus appendiculatus; assembly: GCA_030522465.1. Taxonomy (NCBI): domain Eukaryota; kingdom Metazoa; phylum Arthropoda; class Arachnida; order Ixodida; family Ixodidae; genus Rhipicephalus; species Rhipicephalus appendiculatus. The sequence goes on along the minus strand of JALIZH010018286.1, from coordinate 26,135 downwards.
CTTCCGAGGACGGAACTGGTCTCTACGCTGAATGCGTGGTTTGTGGCTTGCCGGAGGTTACTTGGCGGAGCTTTTGACAAAGTCATCGGACGTAGACACCCCCTGCCGTCCCTTCGGGGAATCATCGCTGTGACGTGCTAAGTTTATCGCTCCGCGATCTGTCTTTTTTTATCGCTTTTTAAAGTAGGCCAGCCTTGTGTTTCTTATCGCTTTTGCTATCCAAGCAACTTCTAAGATACTGATACCGCTTCTACAATGACAGTAGACGAGATGCCGAAGAACTGTTTCGGACAATGATCTTCCTTATAGGGCCTTGAACAGTGCCGCAAGTGCAGTTGTCTTTCGCTGCGGTCACCAGTACGAAAGTCAGGGAGACTGAGTCAAATTTTTGTGAAAGTTAAGATAATCTTCTCTTTGTCATGAAATGGGCTCTATAGCGCGTTTCGTGTAAAGTAACACTCGTCTGTTGTAGCAATGGCGTGTAGCGGGTCACTTGTAGGGTTTTCGGGCTGCGGCTGGCCCCATACACTTTACACCTTACAGGTTCGCATTTGCAAACAGGCCGCGGTTGATGTGCGACAAAAAAATGTTCGCGAATTCGTCCTCCTGCTTAGGACACACTTCCACTCTTACAAGTGTGTCACAGGTACCACACTTCACTGCAGAATGACGAATAATGGCATATTAGATGTTTCCCTACTTCACAAAAATTACGATGATTTATAGCGTAGTGGGTAAATCGCAAGTATTAGTTGCAAGGAAGCCCATAATGCTTCCATGATTCTTTTCCTCATGACCTCAATAAAGTGCTTTCTCTCTTTCTCTCTCGCGTTAGCGTATATAATATAGCGTGGTAGGAGAGTAAACTAACGACCGCGAGTCCCACAATGCGAATCACGTAAGTAGTCGTTTAAAGCTTCAAACACAGTTGGCCTTGTCCTAACATGAAGCTGCGCTCAGAATTCTCATTAGGCAGTATCGTAATCGTCGGATATTTTTTTTCCTTTTTGAGTTCAATAACTACGTCTAGCGCAAAAAATGTGGCTTATGTCTTTCTTGTGTTAACTCTCAATGAATTTCTTTTTGACCACGCTAGCATTTCTGCAAGAGCATCATAAGCTGAAGATGCCAAGCCATCTGGCTTTACTGCGCAGAAAAAAAAAAGAGCTGTATCCTCGGCGTAACTTACCCGCTTACAATTAGTAACGGAACGAAAAACGTCGCTCATGCAGACTATGAATAAGAGAGGCCCGAGTATACCGCCTTTTAATAAACACCCATACCTCGCGCATTTTCTTGCAATAGCAGGCCCCTATTCCAAAAAAAAAAAAAACTTGATCCTTTTTAATGGATTCAGGCCCTGATGGTGCAATAAATGAAATGCAGGGACAATTAATCATCGTCCGGATTATGTATTTCTGCAGTCTTTTCCCTTGAGCGAACTGTTTTGCAGAAGGGAGTAGAGTACACGTGCCTGCGAAATTAGAGATCTGCAGCTAAAGCACATGAATCACGCTTATACCTTGTCAATTTAGCATATGTTCATTTGTTTGCAGGTGGGCAAACACATCTCGAGGAAAAGGGCTATTTAGTAGTATTGCGCCAAGTTTATGAAGTAGCACCCTTAGCCAGCTTCGTCAGCACCCTTAGCCAGCTTTTCATTTCCCGTACGGCAAATCTAAAGTACTAGGCAAATGAAATGAATCGGCAACTTACGCAAGTTGCCGATACAATTCATTTGCCTAGTACATTAGACCAGGGGTCGGCAACCTGCGGCCCGCGAGGCAATATTATGCGTCCCCCCGGCCTGACGTCAGAACCTATCCCTTCCCCTTTTTACTTCATATCTAAAAGCCGACATTACATTTTTCACCTCAAGTGGGGTTTTCACTTGTAACCTATGTTTGTAAATTGCAACCTTGTGACATGCGTGAAGATAATAAGGAGGATTTCTATTCCTATCTTGTACAGTATGACCAATAGGCCAACTTTGTTCTCTTTGCCGCAATCCTCCCCCCCCCCCCCCCCCCCCGGTTTGCCGTGTGGCTCCTGCTGTGTCGGCTTCATGCAAAGTGGCCCTTCGCCTGAAAAAGGTTGCCAACCCTTGAATTAGAACCATTCGTCCATTTTTTTCTTGTCGATATGTAATGTAATATCAATGCAGCATGAAAAGCTAGTGAAAGATAATGTACTTTGTCTAGAGTGAAGTGAATGTTAGTCTTGATATAAGGTTTGTGAAATCATGTTTAGCAGTTCTAAGAATCATCCCTTTGCTACAAAAAAGCTGATTACAGTACATCATGACATGGGCATTTACATTAAACAGCCCCAATTTAGCAATAAGAGAGTGGCAGTAAATTCGACGAGATTTTGACCCCTTGGAGCTCTTATATGTAGAGATACAGGTTATGGCCGTAAAGTTGTCAGTGAGAGAGAGAGACAAAACTTTATTTTTAAATGCAAAGCATTTCTTAGCGACCTTCGGTGACTTTGAGCGTATCTATCTATCTATCTATCTATCTATCTATCTATCTATCTATCTATCTATCTATCTATCTATCTATCTATCTATCTATCTATCTATCTATCTATCTATCTATCTATCTATCCGCCAACGACTTTTTGGTCTCGAGACCGTATCGTTCATGGGATTTATACCAAAATTGGTATGACATAACATGACTGTATGACGAACATGAATGATTGGTCATATCATCAAAATCATGAATAACTTGTCATGAACGGCGTGATTTGCACGCCATGGCCATGGTGCTCCTGCGGCGGTATCCTTAACTTGATATATAAAAAAAAATTGGTATGATGAGACGTTTCTGCTTGACCAACATAAATGACAGGTGGTAATATGAAAATCATGACGTGCATGTCATGCACAACATGATTTACATGCCACGCTCATGGTGCGCTGACGGAGGCATCACCAGCTTGGTATACACCGAAATTGGTATTGCGTGACGTGACTGTATGATGAACATAACTGACAAGTGGTAATATGGAAATCATGACATGTCATGAGCAAAATGACTTGCATGCCACGCTCATGGCACGCTAGCGGACGTTTCGGTAGCTTGACATACACCAAATTTCGTATTGTATGACGCGGCTGTATGACGAACATAAGTGACAAGTGGTAATATGGAAATCATGACATGACATGTGCAACATGACTAGCAGGCCACGCTCATGGCACGCTCGCGGCCGTTTCGCTGGCTTGATATTCACCAAATTTGGTATTGCGTGACATGACTGTATGACGAACATATATGACAAGTGGTATTGTGGAAATCATGTCATGACATGTGCAACATGACTTGCAGGCTACGCTCATGGCACGCTCGCGGCCGTTTCACTAGATTAATATACACAAAATCGGTATTGCGTGACGTGACTGTATGAAGAACATAAATGACAGGTCCAAACATGTAAATCCTGACATGCATGTTATGTACAGCATGATTTGCTCTTTGTTGGCTGCTTTGCATTACATCGATTCCCACAATACGCGGGATCTGGCGGTTTTTCATCCCTGCATTCGTCGGGCCAACGCTGTCTATGTCGCTTTCTCTTACCCATCTCACATTTAAGTTACTAATGTGGGTTTTCGTCGTTCCGGGATAGATATGAACTGTCAATCACCTGTAGCGCATATCCGCGTACCGCGGCCCGTGGAATACGGGTATGCAGGTGTCGGGAGGAAAGAGTTTCACGACGTATGCGACAGGATTTTCTCGTTATCTCTGTCGTGACCAGACAGTCATATTTCTTTATTCTTTATTCAAGGACTAGCCTGCAGTGCCCGAAGGCGTTATAGCAGGGGGGTTAAAGGCGAAAAAAAAAACAAGTCTTCATTCTAACAGCACACTTGCTCTTCACACAGCCGGTTCCACTGCACAATAGTTCTGACACAGAAAGAGTTTGCAAACAAGTTTATCCTGGCACGGTACTCACGTATTTGAAAGGATGGTCAGAAACGTAATGCAGTTGTTGAAGGTCGTTGTCGCTTCTAATTCTAGTATTATTATTATAAATGAGATATAATAACTGCAGACTAAACTTTTAACATGAAAGTGTTTTATGCCGGGGTCCACCACGGCTCCTCTGACGTATTTCCGTCACGGATATGACGCTGTAAAATATAAACTAACATAATGATATCAAAGAAAAACTAGAAGAAAAAGTTTCGTCACCGGGCGTCGAACCTGCGACCTCTCGCTCCGCAGCGCGCGGCGCAAACCACTCGGCTACGGGAGCGTACGTTCCTCAGCATGCTAACGGCAAGCTATTTATACACTCCATATACCGTTGGCGGTCCTCAGAGCTCCTCGACTTCAGCGCGTTTTCGTCATCACTAGCGAGATGGCGCGAAGGTGTCACGGAGCGCGCGCTCTAAAGGTCGTCGCGGCTATCGCTGGGATGAGCGTGCGCCTCCACGGGGCGTGGTCGCTCGTGCGCGCACGCTTATCTCCTGATCGGGGCATTCGGGCGCTTCGCACGCCTTTTGCTTCCACCGCAAGTTTGCTTTGAAGTGCTTTGAAGTTACAGTGGTTAAAGAGTGCACGAAGGTCACTTCGTTCGCCGCAGCGGCCGCGTTTACGAAAGGAGCGCGCCGCTTACACACGAAGTAACAATTGTGGCAGTTCACGCTCGTCCTGTGTATGCTTGTGCGTTCGTTTCGTGCGTCTTTGTTTGTGTTAGAGCAGCGCGCTTTAAATGTCGAGGTGTGACAGTTAGCCCGCGCTCGTCTTGTGTATGCTCATTTCGTGCGTCCTTTCTGCTTGAGGTGCGCGCTACATGTTTCGAGCTGCTTGCCGGTCCTCGCGTCACATTACAATTTGTTGCTGTAGCATCCATTTCTTCGCCCTTTTGGCGAAACAATGCACAATAAACGCTCCACTACTTATGTGAATCCACGTTTCACTTTCGTGTTATACCGATTCCTTTGACGGAGGGATCAGCCATGTTTTTTTCCGTCGAGAAGAAAGCAGTTCCCAGTTCAATTTCTGTTTTATTTCCGTACAACTTTCGTTCCGCCCATACCGCACCAGGACGAACCTAGCAGCACTAACCATGAACCTTTAAAATCAAAATGGGAGCAGACAAATGGAAACACGTAGTGGGCTAAGCAGGAAGAACAGAGGAAGTGCCTCAGACAGGCTGGCCGACGTTTAGATAGGTGGACCTATCTTTGTCAAAGGCGCCTTGTCATCCTTGGCGTGTTAGTTTTAAGGGGGGTTAGTACTGACGTCATCTCCTGTGGTGGCGCATGTCCGTGCTGGTAATTGCAGTCTGGAAAGAAAAAAATCTATAAAGCAGATGAGTGTAGCTCCTGTCTCATTTCAAGCAAGGTTGCAATGGCGCTAAAGAATCTCTTCTCGGAGGTAAGGGGAGCTGGAGTTGTAAAACCATGGGCGGGGGGAGCAAAGAAAGGAAGAAAGGCGAGGAAGAAAAAAAAGAAAAAAAACATGGTTGATCCCTCCGTCATAGGAATCGGTATAACACGAAAGTGAAACGTGTCCTTACAGAAGTAGTCGAATGTTTACTGCACATTGATACAAGAGAGCTTGCGCAATGTCTATTGGTGTGTTGACAGTTATAGCACCCTTTAACGTGGATGCATCCACGTTGATGCTTGATGGTACATCTGTATCGCGACGACTAACGTCTATGATGAATGATTAAAGAAACCCTTGTGGTCATAGATGCTTGTGGTAGCTGTACGGTGAGAGCGGAGTCATTGAAAGCGGTGTGACAGCCAGAAGAGCGTCAATGATTGGGCGCCGAACTTGGGCTAAGGTCGCCTACTCGCGGCATGTTAGAGTTATTGAACAACGCTGCCCGACCAGAGGGAAACGCAACGCGCGTCGTGTTGTTGTTGTTGACACGTCTTTATTCACATTTATGCCCTTGGAGGGCTGCGGTGAATGTAGGGGGGAGAGACGGGATTTAAAAAAAAAAAGAAAAAAACAGAAAAAAGAAAGAGGGGGGAGGGGGGTACAGGCAAGAGCAGTCTTAATAAGCGTCTTGCGAGTTGACGTTCTGGCTCTCACGCCCGAGACGGAGTCTGGTGCCGATGGCTGGAGCCTTGGGGTCGTCCAGGTACTCGAGCAGCGACTGCCACAGCCCGTTGGCGGCGGCGGCGGTGGTGCGCCCGGGTTGTGCCCAGGCCTGGAATGAAGTCGGACGCCATTCTGGTGGGATTGTGGCAATGGCCCGTTGCCTGGGTCCAGCGTACAGCGGGCAGTCCCAGATGAGGTGCTTCAGGTCCGCTCGGGTGTTGCAGTGGCTGCAGACGCCAATATTCGGGGTTCCCGGATCTTGACCTCTGCGAAAACGCTGCACGAGGAAGGGGGGTAAGAAGTGTTCCTGTCTGTACCTGCCGCAACAGTACCTGTTGCCGGCGGGTATCGGCACTTGAGGGAAGTGGAGGTAAGTCCAACGGGTTGGAGATATCCAGGAGATAGCTGCGCCGGTAGCGCTTTGCTTGGGCTATTGCTTCCATTGGATCGTACCAATCACTGTGTTCTTCAATTTCTTCTGGTGCGCTGCGGATCATGTGTTCGGGTGGTTTCGACTGCGCGGATAGTAGCGTTGCGCGCGCTAGTCGGTGTGCCCGTTCATTTCCTGGTATGCCCATGTGGCCCGGGATCCAGTGCAAATGTAAATCATGTCCTTGTTCCCGCAGACGACGCACGTCGTGTCTTCCCCGTTGGCCGGCTGCGATTTTTCGCGGGGCGAGCTAGGAACATGGCTAGGGACGCGGAGTTACGGCCACGCGACGCACTCGCGCGTCGCACAGCTATTTTTGGTATGGACGGATGCTACGAGTGTGGATGCTAGGGGTAAGATCGCCACCTGGCAGTGTGTTAATGCGTCGGCAAAATTGCATGTTTACTATTCGAAACACGCCGAATGGGACGGACGCGGAGAAACAACGCTTTGAAGAAACTAATTGTGCGTTTCACGGTCATAATGCATTACTTCTCTTGGCAAGAGCACAGTGAGAGGACAGTGGTAGATATAAAAGGCTTGTTTTTAAAGCCTGCAAAGTATGTGACCGTGGCGCAGTGGATAGCGTGCCCGACATCTCTTATCGCGGACCGAGAGGTCGTAGGTTCGACTCCCGTGGATGGAACTTTTTTCTTTGTCTTTCGATCATGTGTATTTTTTCGACGTCATTTCCGTGACGGAATTACGTCACTCAAATCTTGGTGGACCCCGGCATAAAACGCTTTCATGTTTAAAAAAAAAGAAAAGGAAGGTGGGGGGGGCGGGGATACAACAAAGTCGGAGCCGCCACAAATATGAATGAAGGAAAGACGAAGCATGAAACTTTGAAAGCCGACAGACAGGCGCCGCGTCCGGCTACCGCGAAGGTTTTCGACGATATGGCGTCTGCCTATTTCAACCAACCGCCCATGAATGGGAAGCACCAAAGGAAAGCAGTCAGAAAAAGAGGGAGAAGCGGGCGGCGTACTTTTAAAAGTCAAAATGTCGATGGTAAGTGATACAGGAAGGGGTGGCTGAGAAACACGTGTTTAAGGGGGGAAGTCATTGGCAGACTATCTATCTATCTATCTATCTATCTATCTATCTATCTATCTATCTATCTATCTATCTATCTATCTATCTATCTATCTATCTATCTATCTATCTATCTATCTATCTATCTATCTATCTATCTATCTATCTAGCCGCCTACGACTTTGTGCTCTCCTGGCCGTATCGTTAATGGGATTTATACCAAATTTGGTATGGCATAACATGACTGTATGACGAACATAAATGGCTGATCATATCATGAAAATCATGAATAACTTGTCATGAAAAGTATGATTTACATGCCACGCTCATGGCGCGTTTGCGGCCGTTTCGTTAGCTTGATATACACCAAATTTGGGATTGAGTGACGTGACTGTATGACGAACATAAATGAAAGGTGGTAATATGCAAATAATGACGTGCATGTCATGAACAACATGATTTGATTTACATGCCACGCTCATGGGGCGCTCGCGGCCATTTCGCTAGCTTGAGATACACCAAATTTGGTATTGAGTGACATGACTGTATGACGAACATAAATGACAAGTGGCAATATGGAAATCATGACATGTCATGAGCGACATGACTTGCATGCCACGCTCATGGCGTGCTCGCGGCCGTTTCGTTAGCTTGAGATACACCAAATTTGGTATTGAGTGAACATGAATGTATGGCGAACATAAATGACAAGTGGCAATATGGAAATCATGACATGTCATGAGCGACATGACTTGCATTGCACGCTCATGGCGCGCTCGCGGCCGTTTCGTTAGCTTGATATACACCAAACTTGGGATTGAGTGACGTGACTGTATGACGAACATAAATGACCAGTGGTAATATGGAAATCATTACTTGTCATGTGCGACATGAGTTGCATGCCACGCTCATGGCGCGCTCGCGGCCGTTTCGTTAGCTTGATATACACCAAATTTGGTACTGAGTGACGTGACTGTATCACGAACATAAATGACAGGTCCTTAACATGTAAAACATTACGTGCAAATTATGTAAAGCATGATTTGCTCCTTCCTGGCGGCTTCGCATTACACTGATTCCCACAGTGCGTGGGATCTGCCGGCTTTTTTCTTTCCAGACTGCAATTACCAGCACGGACATGCGCCACCACAGGAGATGACGTCAGTACTAACCTCCTTAAAACTAACAGGATGACAAGGCGCCTTTGACAAAGACAGGTCCACCTATCGAAACGTCGGCCAGGCTGCCTGAGACACTTCCTCTGTTCTTCCTGCTTAACCCACTACGTGTTTCCATTTGTCGGCTCCCATTTTGATTTTAAAGGTTCATGGTTAGTAGTATGCAGACGAGAGTCCCAAAGTCCAGCGACCGCAGCAGGATCCTCGGTTAACAATATAACATAATAATAATAATAATAATAATAATAATAATAATAATAATAATAATAATAATAATAATAATAATAATAATAATAATAATAATAATAATAATAATAACATCAGGGGTTTTACGTCCCAAAACGACGATATGATTATCAGAGACGCCGTAGTGGAGGGCTCCGGAAATTTTGACCATCTGATGTTCTTTAACGTGCACTGACATCGCACAGTACACAGGCCTCTAAATTACAAAGCATGTGAAAATTACACAGCGCAAACGGAAGTGAATAGTGAACGTTTTAGAAAACAATACAAAAGAAATGCTATTCAACGAGTGCACAAGAATTAGTTTTAGATGTAAATATGCCCGTGATCGAATATAAATCTAAATTACAGACATTTTTGAGTTATTTACACATATTTACATAGAAAATAATTATTGTTGATAACCTAGTTAAACAATATGAAATTTTTAAGTTCATGTTTGAATTATGCAATGATGATGACGACATTAGTGTGTAGGGCAAGTTATTCTATAATTTAATCGCCGCGAAGAAGGATATCATTCTGCCATAGTTGGTGTTACATTTAGGTAAAATGAAGTTGTGATTATGAGCAAACCTAGTGCTATTGGAGTTTGTGAGTAATCTTGGCTCAATTAATTCACACACCAGTTGGAGCTTGCCCAGTCTTCTTCTCTGCTTGCCGAATTCACGTGGCACATACTTCGTTTTCGTTTGACACTCGCAACTGCTTTACACGATAGTGGGGCTCGCCCGATTCCTGTGGCATGCACTGGTTTGCGAGGTTACGCCACCGACGGCGACGCCGCTTAACGCAGGAAGGGGTGCCTAAGAGTTGTGCTCTAGAATTGAAGCAGCTGTACTGACTTAACGTGACAAAGCCGTTTTAACAGCAGAGCTGGATTAATCATATTGTGAGTTCATCGCGTGTCTTTGCTCTGTAGCAGTTTCGCACCCACCTGCACTCTGTAACCAGTTTCCGCGGCGTTGTCAGTGAAGCTTCTTATTTCAAATTCATGATGTTTGGTGGACCGGACATGAGTAGTGGCGCTTGCCCCAAATTCTGAGACGTGCCCGCAAGGCTTCTTACGGACAGCTTCTTCATTTTTAGTGGACCTGGGGTAAGTAGTGCGTTACCCAGTTACTATGGCACGTACCCGCTAGGAACTGCTTAGCACGTGCCCGCTAGGCTTGTTATCGAAAGCTTCATTTTTAGTGTACCAGAGGTGAGCAGTGGTGCTTGCACAATTTTTGTGGCACATTCCCGCTAAGACCTCCGTTACCCTCCGCAGTGATTACCATCCACATTGGACAGCTCCGCTGTTAATAAGCGATAAACATTCGTGCCTGTAAATGAGGCAGTGCTCCACAGCACATGCTCTGGTCCCCATCGTGGGAGATTGCTAACACGAACTCTCGTTATTTTTCAGCGACAAAAGCACATATATACCAAGCAGCTCTTGCGTAATATAGAGCGCTCAGACTCCAGGGGTGGTATTTCAATATGACTAAGTAGACAATTCCAAAGCATCGAACAGCAAGTTTAAAACTAACTACGGCAGGTAAGAGAGCAACTTAAATGTGCTCCTACTGACTCGACCACTGTAGAAGTGTCGCGTCATCAAAAAAAAGCTCCCAGTGTCCCGCACAACTATTTCTATAGTTGTCAAAGTCAACGTCGTACAGCAGTACGCAGAGGTCCTTCATGGGTCCATAATATGACATCTTCCTCCTAAGCGTGTCAGCACTATCGTATGCGATCATTACATCGATGTAAGGGTTCGACGCTCGCTTTATAAGGCAACCCGATACAACCGGCACACGCCCGCTGAATTTCATCTCGAAGTCACAGACCTCGAACAGAGCCATGTACCCGGGAGTCGCTGACGCGGGCTGCGCAGGCGCCGGCATTTCTATATTGGCACCTTGGCGGGCGTGCCAAGGACAGCGAGAAGCTTACGCAGAGGCTCTCCTGCAGATTAGACGGAGGCGAACCCGTCTTGAGAGGTTTTTGAAAGAAGGCTTTCAAGAGAGCTAGCTGCGACTGGAAGATGGGAACAGAGTTGGCGCAGTAGTTGGCGAAGCCTTCTCTCGGCAAAATGTGGTGTGTTTTGAAGAATGTCACATTGAGATAGATTCGAATCGCTCGAAGGAACTCCATCTCGGCCGCTTGTTGTGGGTCTACCAAGGCAGCAACCTTGAACGCCACGTTCGGCCTGTTGAGCGCTACGAGCCTCGTCACGCTGCTGACAAAGTCAGCCAGTTGAGGCACGCCGCCGCCGTAGAAGTCCTCGCAGACGGGATGGTTAGGAAGCCAGTGTAGGGTGATGCCGGATAGGTTATAGACAGTGGAAGCGTTGAACAAATCCTGCACTAGCCTTTGTTGAATGATGGGGTCTCGCCCCACTATGTGGAAGTCAGCGCTGTCCTCGCGGAAGCCACCCAGCGCGAGGAACACTTGTACGGCAGCATTCTGCTGGCGCGCTGCGTCTCCGATGGCGCCCAGTCCATATGTTTCGTCGAACTTCTGAGCCCTGCTCGTTAGAACACCGTGGGGTAGACTCCATGACCAGTACACTACAGTCGGACACATGGCCAGTGGAAGATGAAGCGGAAGAAAACGACCACGCTGAATACGAGTCACATTGTAAATGCAGTAGACAGGGGTGTGGAGCGTCTGGAGGAGCCACGGGTAAGTACCCAATTGGAGCCGGTTTCAAGGTATCCAAATCTTTAGCGTCGTAATTGCTCGGACTCGCTTTCATGCAGTCTTGTTCGATCTTCTTACGTGCGTTCTGCTTTGATATGGCAGTGGTTGTTGGAGTCGTCGACGTCGTTGAAGGCGTCGTCGGTATTGCTGGGCTTAACGTTCGCTTCCCGCTGAGTTCGAGTGCTATAGCGTTGAAGTCAAAGATGAAAGCATAGACATTGTCCTTGAAGTGCGGAAACAGGATAAGCAGTAGAGGAACGAGTACCGCTGCTATGGTGAAAATGCAGCAGACACAAATTCTACAACACTTTCGGCACCCCTGCCGATGGGGTTCATCGTAGCAGTCGGATGAGAAACGCGATCCAACACCGTCATGTTCGCTGGCACGGTCGTCTGGGGCATCCTGGTAGCCTGGACCCATCTGGTAGCCACGACGCGCCTGGTAGTTAGGGCCCACCTGGTAATGAGCGCCAACTTGATGGTCAGGTCCCATGTGGTATTCGGGGGCGAATTGGTCAACCTGGCGTAGGACGTCATAGGCTCCACCACGGACTGCCTCAAAGGCATCACCCTCTGGCTTATTCTCTCGGCGTGAGTTAGGCGGTGCAACCGCCACTGTCCCTTGAATCCGCGGCCCGCTCGACGGGCTGGGATTTCGGTACCGCGTCTTACCGCGTCTTACCGCGACCTCTGCCATGGACTTGCATAACCGAACGTTGTCGTCTCCTCTGCTGTCACAGCCTGCCGGCAGGAAAGCTGACGCGAAGCGCTCCCTACCTGCTATTGTGGAAGCAACGGGCGGTTTCCCAATTAAGTTGTAAACTTACTTCAGATTTTCTTGATCGGGTTGCCCTGAAGGAGTGGCGATTGTGTAATGATGATGATGATGATGATGATGATTCCCGGAATAATGGCACAACCCACTACAGGGGATCGGCCACGAAACGTGCGGCAGTAGAATTTGCGAAAAAAAAAAAGAAATAGCGCAAAAAAGGAATGAAGAGGGGAGGGGAGGATATGTGAAAGAGATAATCTATGGGTAAGCAAAAATATTTGTCATAATTTTGGTGTCTTTTTTGCAATGCTGCTTGAACTAATGTCAAACAATTGAAATACGTAAACAAATATAGATAAGGTAAATAAATGAATGATAATATTTTAGATGTACTGATAATATTAACATGGCATTCTCTTTGGTTTCTTTTATATATAATTAACTACAGCATCGTATATGCCCCTGTTACAGTGCCCCAGTGCCGACGCCCCCCAGGGAGAGTAATGCCGATGTGGAAAGCTCAAGGCCACTTTTTTGAAAAGGTGTATGACGCGTCCAATGGCTCGAGATGATTGCTTTCTTTCTTAATAGCTCCAAGATTAGTGGTGCTTGCCCACTACGGAGGATTCTCAAAGAAGGCGGTGGTTGATGCAAATAAAGAATTAAAGAAATAAAAACATGGTAAACGCTAGAAAGGTTTTTAGAAATAGAATAACGTAAATTTGTTCATAGGGTAAAAAATAAGTCAATGAGAGGCAGATCAAGCAATAACGAACTCATTCGTAATACATGTTTACAATATTAGTGCTTGTTCGTATTACCGACGAACTGATTCTCATTAATTGATTAGAAAGGTATACTCTTTCTTTCATCCAGGAATCAGCTACTACATTCAATTGAAGCAGCCCCAAAGAAAAAGATTATCTTGAGTATTTATTGGACTTTTGAAATACTTGTATATATTAGAAGTATTTTTTTTTATTGAGGAATTGGCAACAGCTTAGTAGAACGAAGTTTGCACTAGGCCGCTCAAGATGTGATAACACTGGAGCTGATCGATCCAAGTAGGAAGCTTCATCGGCTGATGCTAGGTCACTTAGCTAAGGCTACATTTCAAACTTGGTTTGAGCAAAGCCTTCTTAAGGGCGAAGCTCTTAAAGCCGGGGGTAAAACGTCGGGTGTCTGCGAGAAACCCTCCGCGCTGTTGTTTATCAAGCGCCGTTGCTTATCAGCCGCGCCCACCGACGGACACAGTCCGCGCAGCCGCCGCGGCGAGTTTGCCCGCCGCGCGAGCCGAGTACGAGCGACGAAAGGCCCGTGCTTTTACCGGGGGTGCCGTGGTTTGGAACATTCTTGCATGATCTGTGAGAGGCTGTGGATCGACTCTACTTTGTCTACGCCAAGGAAGGACCTAGCATCAGCCAAGAAGGCCTCGTTAAGATCCTAAGATCAGCCAGCTTCACTGTTTCTTGAGCTTTTGCGCCATTAAAAATCAAATTAACTAACTAACGACTAGTGTAAACTTCTTCTTTTTTCAGCTTTCGGCTTATTCTCGCACAGAGTATATTCCGGATTTTGCCCATTCATGTCAGCCGCTTTCTTATTCAAGTAGGCTGGGTCCGATCACCGCCACAGATTTCGTTCTCGCTATACACCACGACGAGCCTCGCGACAGGCAGCATCTCCTTCAGGTATACGGTACTTGCTCGGGTGACCCACGGCTACAAACTCGCTCGGCACGACCAGGCGCGGCTCTTTTATAAGGGTCCCGAGGACATGCAGATACGTGGTAGGTCTCCTTATGACGTATGTAATGACGTAAACGGTTGACAACCAACTCTTTTACTTAAACTTGGCACGGTTAAACTAAGTCATTTCGGTAGCTTCGATGCCACTCCTTCGCAGCTGTTACTATGACGCATGCGCTACTTGGTATGACGTCGCATCAGCTTGCGCAGTAGCGAGGCGAGGCCAGGTGGTGCGCAGCTGTGGCGTCGGTGGTAGTAGATATCGGCGCGGCAGGGTTTCTTGCGGGAACAACTATTTGTATGCAGTGCTTAACGGTTAAAAATGGTTGAAGTCTCCAGGCTTGTTACAGCTGTCACATAAAAAGGAAAGACACTTGACCAGACATGTATGAATAAAAACTAAGCGGTGGAACACGCCATCGTAATTTTGCGACGGATAATTCCAATTTACGCGAGGGGCTCCGCTGTCCATACATCGTTGGAAAAATTTTGTTTATTCTTAGTAAACTCGGAAGTGCCCTCGTTAAATCCTACAAGGTTCTCTGGCGTCCTCCGCTTATAAATATTTGTGCGGGGCGCTGTTTTTGTCGCGTGCCTCGCTGGTGGGCAAGAATTTCGTTAGGGACTATGAGGGATGGGTAGCTGCCCTCCTCACTTGTCTCTTCCTGGAAGGTCTGGCAAGAATGACAGTGCGGTCGAGGCCCTGTTCGGTTAGTCAGCCCTTGAAGAAGAGCATCCAAACTCTAGACAAGTCGGTGCGCTCGAGTGCTCCGCACTTAAACAGGAAGCAAGTAAAGCTGTTGAATCTCTGTACGTTGGGTGTAAGAACAGTGTTAGGTTGTGGAAGATGAAAGCTGAAACGGAACGTCTTCTACAGAGCTGGATCACGCCATTCTTCGTTGCTGTAAAATACAGCAACAGCGTCACGTCCCTGAGCTCTTGCGCCTCTTCGGTTCGATGCACGGTGGCTCCGGATGCACTGACATTCTGCAGAGCACGGCCACGCTGATCCGTGTTCACCCTACAGTGCACACGCCTGGGAGACATACCAGGCTGGGTTTTTATTGCGATAGCAATTATATGGACACTCTCGGCTGGTTTTCGCCGTCGGCGTCGCCGGCGCCGTTGCCGCCGCCGTCATCCCCCCGTATATGTATATGTATCTATATATTTATAAAAACCTCAAAGAAAAAGTAATCCAGAAAAATGTTTCCGACGCGCGGCATCGAAACAGGGACCTCTCACACTGCAGCGCGCGGCGCTAACCGCTGAGCCATGAAGGAGAACGTCCTTCAACGTTCAAACGGTGAGCTCTTTATATACAGCGAGTTTTCAGCGTGTTTTCAGCATAACCAGCGAGATGGCGCAAAGGCCGCGCTCGGCGTAAATCGGCGGGGCTTCGCTGGGCGGGGCCCCGTTCGTCGCGACGCGCGCTCTCAGGCGCTCCTAGCTCTCCGGCGCGCACTTTACCCGAAAAGGGGGGGGGGGGTAGATGCCCATGCGTGCGCGGGATCATCTCGCGGTGGCGGAGAAGGGGGCTTTCGCCGGAACGATAGCGTTGTAGGTACCGGGCGCGCGAAGGTCACATCACTCGCTGCAGTCCCCCCCCGTTTGCGAAAGAGCACGCTTTTCAAACACAGCGAAGTAACAACTGTGACACTTGTTAGTTCGTGCTCGTCTGTACCTGTGAATACGTTTCGTGCGTCGTTTTTGTTTGAGCAGCGCGTTAAGTGTCGAGCTGTGAATGTTTTTAGTTCGCTCTCGTCCTATGCGTGTTGTTTTCGTGCGTCATGTGTGCGTGAGCAGCGCGCTGCACGTTTCGACCTGCTTGCCATTCGTCGCTTGACATTCCAATTTGTTGCTATCGCATTCATTGCTTCACCTTGTGGCGAAACTGACTTTTTTGTTTTATTTTGTTTTTGTGCGGGAAGTTTCCAATAAAGAACTCAATTACGTTCAGTTTCCGCAGATCGTCACAAATATATTCGTACTCTGCGAAGCTTGAAGGTGCTTCTCGAAATGTTTGGGAAAAGAAACAGAACACAGCGGGCTACATCGATTGCATATTGAGCACATATAAGCGTACACGAAATAGCAAGACGTTCGAAAGAATTACCTCAGCTTCGTAATAAAAAAAAACTCAGTTCTGCGTATTAATTGCAGACCTTTCGCGAGACAGATAAAAAAGCGAGTGATAATGTAAACACACAGCTTCAGTTTGGCTGTGGTCGTAGCGACGTTTTCGTATGAGAATATCTGGGATCCGGGATTTAGTCCTTCGTACACTGGTGCCACGGATGTCAACCGCTTCAGAACGGCCGCTTCGGGTTGTCCATGCCGTCCGCGCGCTTGGAGGATTCACCACCCCTCGACTTCACCGATCGTCGGGACGCTGCGGACGGGCCGCCGGAAGCCACCGGCGGCTGTTTTTGTCCCTTTGAGGGCGCTGCTTTGACTGCATGCCCAGACGGCGCTGCTGCAACGGCGTCAGTCGGCTGCTGTGAGGGACGACGGACGGGTGCAACGTCTTGCTTCGAGGTCTGCTCCTGTGCTTTTTCAGCTCGTAGTATCGTCTCCTTGTGGCGGTGCTGGGCAGGAGGTGGTGCACAGTAGCACCAGAGTTAATCGAGGGGGAGCACAACATTGGCAGTCCGGCACACATAGTATGAGACTAATTTCCGTAGTTAACCCATTAGGACCCACTGTACTTTACAAAATACACTTCCTTTTTTCGGGAATAAAAAAATACAAAACAGAATATTCTGATTATGCTCACTAGAATTTCTGATCCTAGACGTAGCATCAAGATAATTCTAATTTGGAATATTGACTCGGTTATATTTTTTCTGTTTTATGAGTTGTCAAACTTTAGGAAAACGAGAGCCTGTTAAAGGTACGTGGTCAGTACTACTTTTTCTAAATTAATTTGAAGTTTTACATTTGATATGTTGAAAAGACGGACTGCTTCTGCTTCAGCAAGAGCAATTCAATCCCTGAAAAGTACGAGAAGCCTATACAGTGAAGCCTCGGTGATACGAACACAGGTCGTACGAATTTCGGGGTGATACGAATTCTTCTTTGGTCCCGGCCAAGGCCCATTGGCCTGCAGTGTAATGGAGTACGGTTGTTGCGAACCGATTTGCCCCCCGCGAGGTTTCATACGAACGTACGCTACCACCCAAGGAACGAAGAGGTGCTGTCCGCGCTGTTGCGGAAGACGCGCCAAGCCCGCGCGAGCGCGGGAAAGCAAGCGCGCGCAGGCGCGCCGCACAGCCAAATCGGTAGAAACACGTAAATACTTTTCTTACGGTGAGAATAAACCTTCAGAGACGCGTCACGGCATCCAAGATTGTGCGCTGGAATCTTTGAGGCTCTAATATACCTCCATGTGCCTTCGCGTTTAGATTACAGAAGGCATGGTCGCCATACTTCTTTTTTTTTTTTCTAGCGCATCGACGCGGGCTGCTGTCGTTTTACTGTGTGTACACCTGCCTGTCTCGTGCATCAGGCATACCATGAAAGGTGGACGAGGACCGAAAGAAGGCGGGGACGGTCTTGGCGAAGGAGTCAGGCCCCTACAACGTCAACATGCGCGACTGTTGACGTCGCACTTGTGCAGGCACGTCCATAAGTCTCCCAAAAAACATCCCCAACACCTCCGCGATAACAAAATCGTAACATGCGACCGCGGTTCTGAAATTTTGTGGCCTTGGTCTATCGCGTCAAAGCGCTTCTTCCGTTACCTTGGCCACAATACATCTGAAAACAAAAACTCCACTGTCAGTCACAAAGAGTTCTTACCTGACGTTGCTGCGGCCCTGAATAACGATAAATGAAAATGTACGCCAGCTTTCTTTTGTCGCATGCTAACCTTCCATGCTTTCTGGTGATGCGAATTTCGGATGATACGAATATTTTTCTTGGTCCCGTGAGATTCGTATCACCGAGGTTTCACTGTAGATTGTATAGTTTTGCAGTGAGGAGTAATCAAATGTTGCTGTACTTTATTTAGTACACTGGGACTTCGTGGGAGCATACATGCAACTCTTGTTGTCCGTTGCATCATATATTGAACAGAATTTTTTAAATGCGAATGCATTTCATAGTCGGGCTATGTCAGGCATCCGGCGTTTTGCGGCGTTGGCATTGTCCGCGGCAGGTGTTATCTCTCCGCTCTCACTCCCTCTCCCATAGCAACAGCTGCGGGCGCGCGCGCTTGTCCTCGCCCCTAGCAACCGGAGCAGGTTGGTGCGGGCGGAGTAGCGGAGAGTGAGTGGAGAAGAGGAGCGCGCTCTGGTGCGTGAGGGCGCTCGCATCGCGGGAGCTCGGCGGAGCTATATATATGAAAAAAATTTTTAAAAAATTTTGAAAAAAACAATAAAAAAAAGACAGAAAAAAAAGCAAAAAAAAATTACACCATCTCCCGCTAAAGGGAACCATGTGTAGATGTGAAGCAGCGGGCGCTAACGCTTACACTGGCGGCGGCGTTGACGCTGTCGCTCATCGCAGCGTTGCGCAGGAGAGAAAACTGGGGAGGCGCAAAGCACGCAGTGATGGAGCGGTGTTTCCTACTGGAACATGTCAATCGCTGCTAATGGGCAATGAGAGACAGAAGACTCCGACTGGACACAGAGACCCGCAGTCCGCTTTTAGTTAACGCGCACGCTGCGAATTTTTATTGTTCAACAACGCACAGGAGAAATCTCCCACCGGCACCACCTTGCAGGTCGAAATCCATTGCCATATATACGGAGTGGCCAGTGAACGGTTGTGCAGCGCGAGCAGTCGGTTTTTTCAACCAAGAAACTCGCTAGCAGACGCTGCCTGCGTCGGCGTCGCGAGGCGAGAGAGGGGGAGCGTAGGAGAGAGAGAGGATGGGACGCGCATGCGCAGTGGGAGTGTGGACGCCGTGGGCAGGGATGCCTAGAGGAGAGAGGGGGGAAGCGTAGGAGAGGAGAGAGAGGGGGGGGACGCGCATGCGCAGTGGGAGTGTGGACGCCGCGGGCAGGGATGCCTAGAGGGGAGAGCGTAGGAGGGGAGAGAGGAGCGGAGGCGCATGCGCAGTGAGGGTGTGGTTGCCGCGGGGAGGGATGCCTGAGGAGAGAGAGGGGGAAAGGAGGTTTTAGATGCGAAGAATCTTATGCTCGGGGGCTCTGTCCGTCGCTCCCGTGTCCCGCGTCCCCCGTCCCGCCACTGTCATGAAGTAGGGAAGCACCCATTATGCGAACCAGAACCCTGTAGTAATATGAAGGCCGTCAACCCTAACACAGTCATCAGAGTCATGGCCGAGAGCACAGAGAGGCTGCTTAGCAATGGCTAGGCAGGTGGTGTCTGTCGCCCAGGTTGACCCCATTCCTTGAGTCATGGCCGAGAGCACAGAGAGGCTGCTTAGCAATGGCTAGGCAGGTGGCGTCTGTCGCCCAGGTTGACCCCATTCCTTAATCATGCTTGCATATGTTTGGAGGGGGGCTTAGTCCGTCCCTACTTCCCGCGTCCCACACCACCACAGCGCATGCGCGTCCCCTCTCTCTCTTAAGCTCACCCCCTTTCTCTCCTCTAGGAATCGTCTACCCTACGGAGCGGCCCCCGCGTCCCACCTATCCCCTCCCCTAGATGTGCTCTCCTACGCTCACCCCCTTCCTCTACTCTAGGAATCATCTACTCTACGGAGCGGCGCATTGGCGTCCTCTCCCCCCTCTCTCCTCTAGGAATACCCTAATCTACGGAGCGGCTCCGGCGTCCCCCCATCCCCACAGCGCATGCGCGTCCTCTCCCCCTCTCTCGTCTTGGAATCATCTACTCTACGGAGCGGCCCCCGCGTCCCACCTATCCCCTCCCCTGTGCTCTCCTACGCTCACCCCCTTCCTCTACTCTAGGAATCATCTACTCTACGGAGCGGCGCATGCGCGCCCTCTCCCCCTCTCTCCTCTAGGACTCTACTCTACGGAGCGGCTCCGGCGTCCCACATCCCCACAGCGCATGCGCGTCCTCTCCCCCCTCTCTCGTCTTGGAATCATCCACTCCACGGAGCGGCTCACGCGTCCCACACGCCCACAGCGCATGCACGTCCCCTCCCCCTCTCTCTCCTCTCCTACGCCCCCCCCCCCGTCCTTTCCTCTAGGAATCCTCTACGGAGCGGCGCGAACGACAGGTGGTGTGACAGCTGCTTACTCCGCTGGGGGCGCCACGGTAGTTCCGCGGTATGAATATGACGGAGCGCGCACGCCTCATTCTCTCTCCTGCGCAGCGCCGCGATAAACGCCCGGACCGCTGGCGTGAAATGAGAGCGGCTACGTTCCTCCCGCTCAAGCTAATTATCTCCCCGCTGCTTCGCATCCACACATGGTTCCCTTTAGCGGGAGATGGGGAATTTTTTTTATTTATTTTTTTTTTTGAAAGGGTTTGCGGATGCGCAGTAAGGGATGTCACGCCGCACACCGGATTAAGCTCCGCCATAAGATGCTTCACATCTAAAAAAAAAGCAGGCGCTGCGCCGTGCTCCCGGCCGGGCTGCAGAAATTAGGCGCCTTTTTCCTTCTTCGAACCACAACCACCATATATAAATGGAGTGAAGCGCGCGCGAAATGCATTCGCATTTCCTCACGATTCCCTTCGGGGAGGTGGGGGGCATTTTTTTGTTATGAATGCCGTTTTTTTCGGTTACCTCAGACTCATGAGGCTGCGAAAGATGTCGCTGTGAATATACGAGAGCCTCTTGATGTTTTAATTGTCGATTCTGACCCTAACATGGGAACTTGGGAGGAGGAGGGGAATGACGACGGTAGGAATGGATGCTCTGGGCTAACGATTAAAAACATGGAACGAAAGGAACGTGGGTAAGATAACTTCTGTTTTGACTCAGGAAAGCAGCTTTGTTTCGAAAATGGCAAGGACAACAGCATAGTTGCTACGCTGACAAAAGACTACACAGTTGAGTCACTATGCTCTATATCGTGGTGGCCAATCACTGAAAAGAAAAGAAAAAAAACGTAGTGCCACTGTCCCCCTTTCTTCATCCGCAGTAACAATACCATGAGGTTGTTTGAGCTCTACGATCCAGCTGCCAATGACTAGAGAATTTTCATCTCCGAAAAAAGTAGTACCAGCCCCTATTTGCCCAGATGATCGAAATAGCCGCAGGCAACGCATAAAGGGTCTGCTACCGCACTGGAGGTTTTAGCAGACCTTCTACGCGTTGACTATTGTCCTTTAGTCGCATAATAGCAAAACAATGACTGCGTCTTGTTCTACCCAACAGAAGTATAAAAAATCTCCAGCGTCCACCGTGCTTGCTATTACCCTCTATCCATACGGACATTTTCACAAGAAGCTGGCAAAACAGTTGAATTCTGCCAAAACAAATCGAAATGGTGTTGTGAAAAGCGCGACGTTACGCTTTCCCTAAAGCACTGGTCCTTGATTAAGTTGCATGGGCCAAGATGACTTTGTTACTCGTTGGGCAAGGGCCCAGCGTAATCGCCACTCTTGATTCATGTCACCTTGCCTGTTTCTATCTCGAAGGCCCAGCGTACTTTTTAAAGTACAGTATCGTAACTCCGGAAGAAATACACTTAACTTTATGAAAATTTGGAGGTGTGGTTGTCTATTGTGGTTAATTAAATGTGCAAAATGTCAATAAAATCGGACCAGTAGTTCTTCCATGGGCCTTAATGGGTTAAGCTGCACCATAGTGTGGCAGGCCGGCACACTGTACGACCAGCGTTAGCGGAGTGAAACGCTCATGTGGCAAGTCGGCTCCCGCAAACTACCTTCCGCTTCTTAATTCGCTCTATACTTCATTGTGCTTCACTGAGAATAAGCTGTTTGAAAAGACGCTCGAACGGGTAAGGAGTCGGCGTACCGATAAGCCTCATTGTGGCCAGTAAATGTATTTAGAGAAGGGCTAGTATCAAACAAGGCATGTTGTTGGGCTAGTCGGTTCACAGTTTCAAAGAGGTTTAAACTGCGCGATGAAGGCAGGACGAAAACAGGAACACATACACACACACAAGCGCAGAACTTCCAATTGACTTTGTTTACGGAAAGCAGGTGAATTTATAGGCAACAAAACACAAAGAGCAAGGAATAGTCGCAATCGCACAATCAAAAAACCAACAGGTGCGCGTGCGCATCCCGTAAGTGGAAGTGACCTGATGTGTCCCAAGGATTCCATTTCGTCCCTTGATAATAACATCGAAGGAGAGCTGACACAGCTATCTCCCCTTTTTGCTATGAAAAACACCTCAATGACTTCCCTGTCAGTTCTCGACTTGGCCCTTGATAAAAAGCTTGGTCTTTCAGGATGAGGCAAACAGCTCTTGCTATCGCACCTCTTGCAATGCAGGGCAAGATTGCTGCCCGTGACGGTGCGCAAAGATTGGTTGTGCTCCTGTGCACACGCATTGAAACATCTGGTGGTTTTGGCCTATGTAAGACCGACCGCACGAAAGTGGTATCTCGTAAATGACGTTGGAATCGCAACTAGTGATTTTCATCTCATGGTTCATCTTGCATGACATCTCTTTTTTTTTTTTGTAAGAAGTGGGCACACTTCTTGAAGTGTGCAAGGCGCGGAGAAGGCGACGCGTACTTCATACCGCTGTGCGGCCTTCTTAACCTTGTGAAACAGACAGCGCAAATAAGGCATGCCAAAACGCGGCTTATGGTCCAAACGTTTCTCTTGCTTTTATCAAGGGATGAAATAGAATTCTTAGATGGACACATCAGGTCACTCCCACGTACGTGATGCGCACGTGCACCTTTTTTTTTTACTGCGTCATTGCGACTGTTCTTTGCTCTTTGTATTTTGTTGCCTATAAGTTCACCTGCTTTCCGTAACTAAAGCCAGTTGGAGGTTCTGCGCTTGTGTGTGTGTGTGTGTTTGTGTGCCTATTTTCGTCCTGTCTTCATCGTGCAGTTTAAACTTTTTTGATGCTAATGTCAACTTTTTGGCAACGGTAGAAGTACTCGCAATATCATTCAATATTACGCATAGGCCGTTATCACATGTCTATGAACAGTACTGAAAGTTTATTTCGCATGTTTTGGGGCGAAATCATCGGCTGTAAGTTACTGCTGCGCGCGATGTGGTGCGTTTTGAGGTGCCCTGAGTGTAGGCACCGCTGTATCCAGCAAAGAACGATACTCCTATCAATAACACCTGTCCGTCTCCATGATGCGGTCAAGCAATAAACGCAACTTTTGTAGAGGCACAACCTCGGGCACAACCATAGGTCGGCGAACTCACTCATGAGTCAACTCACTCGGACTCACTCAAAGTCAGATCGAGCCCTGAGTCTGAATGAGTCGGGATGAGTAATATTTTGGCGAGTTTGAGTCCGAGTGAGTCAAGTTAAAGAAAATTTTCGTGAGTGTGAGTCCGAGTGAGTCCGGCTCAGGAAAAATTTGGTGAGTCTGAGTCCGAGTGAGCCCTAAGCGCAAGATAAATATAATGAGTGAGTCTGAGTGAGCTCCACAATTTTTGCCGACCTATGGGCACAACCATCTCGTCACCATCTTCTTTTCTTCCAAGCATATCCGGACAAACTCTCACTTCGGATTTCATTTTAAGGACATTTTTTTTTAAGGGACCCTGAAACGGTTTTGACGATTTTGTGCAAACACATTGGGCCGGTAGACCAACTCCTAAGGGTCATTTACAGACTGATCTAAGCTCTCTGCGTACACTGTGTAATATATTACAACACTTTAAAGCTGCGACTCGCTGCAGGTCACTGCGGCTCAGCCAAACGCGTTTTCAGCCGCCCATTCACCGTACGACATACGGTGGCCGCACGACGTCACCGTGGCTGCTCATCTGATTGGCTGCTGTGTGTGTGTAGGAAAAGGTCGGCTGGTAGGGTGGCGGCACCTGTCGGAGCAGATATCAACTACTCCGCGTAGTCTCTGTTGCCAGACGGCGTGCGTGCTGCCGGGCGCACTGGGCTATGGTCTCCGAGATTGCGCGCAACCTGTCGGCGTGCAATCTCGGAGGTCATGACTGGGCGAAGTGTGCTCACGAGAGCTCTGCGATCGCCAGCGTGTCTCATGAGTTGAGGAGGCAAGGTAGGGGTGAGAAGGAGGGTATGATATAATTGTCCGTAGCCGCCTTGGTACACGGCGTGTCGCTAAATTTATGGCGCCAATGGTTTGATGATGCTCCAGCCTAAACGCTGACAAAGCTTCAAATAACTGTTTCAGGGTCCCTTTAAAGCCTTCTAAGAAACAGAAACCTGTGGTACTGGTTCAAATTAGGAAGATTATTGGATACATACGATATGGGAGCATAACTTTACTTAAGATAATGGGCACTTGTCAGTCAGGCTAATTAATGAAAACAATTCATTGAGCTCATTCCTTCTTTCCGTACCGCGGGGAAAAAGGTGTGTATTGTGTTACATGTGATGAGCTTTTTTTTTCGAAATGGGCTAAATCCAAAACCCTAAATCCAAAGTTAATAATAATTATTATTAATTTATTATTATTGCTTTAGAGGAAAGTTCAGAGTATGAACGTGGCAACGGAGTCTTTTTTTGTGCTAGTTTTGGTTTCGGACTTAGCCTCCTCATATATATTTTTTGCTGAACAAACTACTCCACCTAATATTTTATGTAATACATGAAAGGGATTGAAAGAACTTTTTTACAGACAAGATTCGTTAACGAGATTTATGTTACGCGAGCAATATCAATTGCCAGATTCAAGATTACAGGACAAAATTGCACGAAGTTTTTGAAGGCAGACTTCTATCTTCTAAGAATGAAATATAAGAGGAATTGTGAGATATGCAAAAACCTACTCCCATTTATTAGGCACCATCCCTGAAAAATTGAAACTTTTTTCATTGAAGAGGTCTGTCCCAACTAAAATGTTATGTTAACACTACAATTGGACGTGTCATGTGGCAAACCAATTCCTCGTCGCAAAGCATAGCGCAACGTCGAATTTCTTGCAGAAAATACTCGTTTACTGCTTGGTTTTCTAATTGCGCCTTGTATTTCTTACAGTTTCAATTAGTTTTCATCCTGATAGGCTGGGGCTCTAAGGCGAACCGAGACGGAGAAAGCGAAACTGACCGATGTTCTGCGCTGATTCGCGTCATCATTGCTCTCAGAGTCAAAGTTCGACCAAAAAACAGCATCCTCAAACTCAATGCTCCTCGTTAAATCGATAAAATCAGCCACAAGTGCGCCAGAACATAGAGTTTCATACTATAATATATCTAGAAGGGAATCTGGCAATAGTGTCTATGCTGGCTTCTTCAGCGGCGCTTGTGCCACCATGGGAATGATCGGAAGTACAGGCTTCGGATCTGCTTCGGATGGCTTTCGCTCTTGAGATTCGCCACGCTTGTTTTCTCGAGTGTTAAACAAAGTGATGTAAAGTTATTTCAATGAAATCTTGCTTCATTATTTTGTACATAAAACTTCTTGCAAAAAGTTTCTGTGACACTGCAGATGGTAGTGAAACCTGGACAAAGTTCAACCACTAGGATATACATTGCTCTGCCATTGTGTTCCACCTTTGGCATCAGGATATAGCAAATTATTTTTAGAACACTTGAAATTTTTTACACGAAAGTACGCTTTATCTATTTATGGAAATACCAGTGCTGCACTGAGTTGGAAACATTTTAGGTATCATTTGCTGCGGTGCCAGGTGCGTCTGTCCAAGTGGTCTGCCCCCAACGGATCTCTCGTTTTGGTGTGAAGTCGAATCAGAGGAGCGTGGCGGTGCGTCTACTTAGCTTCACCGTAGTTTTGCAGTTGATATGAACGAGTTTTGGCAAGACGAGCGTATGAAAAGACATGTGAAAAGACGTGAACTCTACGCAATATCCTGCACTGGCATTGGACGCTACATCTGTGCGCAGCTATGAGTGCACAACGATTTGCCAAAACTGCCAAATACAATCTGTAAAGCTGCAACGTCGCAGCAAACCAAGAGACCTAGCGGTCTTCA
>JALIZH010018285.1:45000-90164 GCA_030522465.1 Rhipicephalus appendiculatus | reverse complement strand
TTTGACAGTACAGGCCAGGAGGCTATGTCAGAAAAAAAAAAGGAAATCCCGGAATAAAATGCCGCTTTCTTGTCACACTAAAGCAAAAGTATACTCTAAACTATGTAAAGGCGTTGTTACGGTAAACACACTCAAGCATAGGAAAAAACAAAAAGCCCCTAACCTTGCTTCTGAATTGAGACCGCTGGAAAATTTACAACAGATATGCTTCTTGCACTGCAATATAGGGACTAGTTAGAGGAGCTAGTTAGCAGAATATATTTCGCCCAATGCTGACGTTTAGTCAGCACCATTCCTCCGGTGTCCTATCATTTATTGTAGTCTCGTTTAGTCTCTTTGTTTTGTAACACCATAGATTGCTGTTTAACATCCTTGTCATGGAAATGTTTTATTTTCAAGTCATCTGATTATTATATCTACATTACATGATTTAGATTGTTGTTTCATGTTAAACATATGTATTTCCAAACTATGCTTTGTACTTCATGTCAATTACACTGCTTAACTTGACATTCCCACGAGCTTCCTCTATGATGATTACTTGCGCACTTCGTATTTCTTAATTATAGTATTAATGCTAAGAATCTAGCTAATGTTCTTTGCACTCGATGTATATAAACGGCTGTAACCTATCATTTTCATGTTAGGTTAGTAAAGGTCCCATTGCAATATTTGGCATCGGGACCTCTGTAATCTTTTTAAAATGCAATTGGTTCTGATGCAAGGCGTTAAAAACGTATTTCTGCTGGTTTTATCGCGGTGGACTGGTTTGTGCGGGGACAATGCGTTATCAAGCAATTAACTTCCGGAATGCAGTTGCGTTGCCTCAAAAGCTCGCTCCCGCTCGAACGTTGGCGATCGAGAAAACGCCAATTTTATCGGAGGCTGAGTTGAAAATTTTACCATTGCAGTTCGCCGCTTCCGTGTGATACGCAAAGAAAGCCAAAGGCAACAAACAGAAGCAATGGGTTAATGCTTACCCGTTCGCGCATCTTGCTTGAAGCGAGTGTTCATCCGGTGTGAGTTACAGCAGTGGCTTCGTTCTGCAGCGGTACTTCGAAAGGGTAATTCCCACGTGTCACGAAAATTTAACAGTGAAACGAAACAGCGCGAGCTTACGTGACACTGCCCGAACACACCGCAAACCGTTGCATGTTACGTGTCCTTTACCGCCGCGTATTTTGAATTAAAAGAGACAATACATGACGCCACGTAAGATGATAATGTCAATAGGCTGCTCACAACCTGTGATAAACAAGAACAAAACACCGTTAATAAATACATTGACGTAGTACCCAACAATGACAATCAGTATAAACAGATCATTAACGCAGTACCCCACAATGACAATCAGTACAAAAACTTACACCATCTCCCACTAAAGGGAACCATGAGCGGATGCGAAGCAGCATTGGGGGGTGCACACCAAGTTTCCGTTTACGTTAACTCGGCCGTCGAAGCCAAGCGTCGGCGTCGAGCTACCGCTTCCGCTACAGAGAGACAACGCGAGTCTGCGGCGAGGGTAGCGAGGCTTTCGAGACAACTGTAGCATCCGGGAACCGACGGAGCGACCGCACGATTCAAGCGAGACTTTCTCGACCGAGCGCACGCGCTTATATGAAACGTGGGAGGGAGAGGAGGGAGTGGGTTTACAAGCTGCAGCGCGGGGGGGAGGAGAGGAGAGAAGGCGACCGAACACCTGCGTAAAGGAGGAGAGTGGGAGAGAGAGTAGGCGCATGCGCAGTAAGGGTGGTCAGGAGTCAGGACGCACACCACCACCGGACTGAGCTCGGCTCTAAGATGCTTCGAACCTAATAGGACTTTATTTTATTTAAGTTTAACACAACTCAATGAAGTTGCATTCGCAATAGGGCGAGTTAAGAGAGGGGTTAGTAGATCCACTTTTGGTGCATTAAGAGGAACTCGATTTTTCGCCCTCTGCGGCGACCTGTGGAACTTCGGAAAATTCACGCACCAGCTAGCGCTCATGGGGCCAACTGCATGCACGCGTTGCAGTTGGAATACACCTGTCAAGCCACCGACAGTTCTCTGGGTACACGGCAACTTTCTTCACAATAGATAACACGCATGAGAGGTTCTCGTAATGGCAGATCAAATTTTTTAGGCCATGTTCTCCATCCGTAGTATCTTTTAGGCAAATATGATGAAATGTTAAGTACTAAGTAACGGCAGAATTCAAAGATGGAGGCCAATTAGACCAGACGCCCATCTTCGTTGCAACTCTCCATCCGATTCCGGGGAAACGTTATTGAGACGAAAGCCATGGACGCTTCATCAAACGCGAAAACTGTCGGCGACGTCAGGCTCAAACAACAGTGACGCAAAAAAAAAAACATCATGTCATCAGTTCACCATATGACGTTATCATAGCATCGCAGATCGCCATTATTTCTATCTTCACCTCATGACATCGCCTGATCAAAGGTGGCACTATCTCGGACGCACTGTAAACGACGTGACGTGCAGGGAACTTGCAATGCCTTGAATACCGGAGCTTGTGCAAAACTATGTTAGACGCAGAAAGCTTTCGGGCGGGCGCGGATCAATACAATAAACTGAGGGGGAAAATCTACGCAGCTCCACTAAGTGAATCATGACAGGTGGATGAAACTCTGGTTATCGTATGGGTGGGTAACCGTACGTTACCCCAGCGTTGCCCCATATAACGTACCCTGAGTGATTTAAAGGGACATAAAGAGTCGACGACAAAGCTAGGTCCTAAGGTCCATAATAGTTGCCGACTAGTATAATGGGTTTGTGCTTGGAGGTGTTTTATATTGTTCTCTCACAGTTATGATTGATATCAGTCTATTCTAAAACCTTTTTTTGTGTGTTTTACATATATGTTACCCGAGCGTTGTCCCATATAATGTAAATTTAGGGACATAAAGTGACATAAAGAGTCGTCGACGAAGCTGGGTCCTAAGGTCCATAATGTCTACGTTGAAGTCGCCGACTTAGTATAAAGGGTTTGTGCTTGTAGGTGTTTTATATTGTTTCTCCTCAATTATAATTGTTGTTCGTGTACTGTAAAGCTTTTTTCATTCATGTACACACATGTTTAGACTATAACAATGGTTTTCTAACCACCATGACAGCGGACAGTTAGTTTCGACGACAAAGCTCGACGACTAGTATAAAGGGTTTGTGCTTCTAGGTGTCTTATAGTGTTCTGTCACAATTATGATTGATATTAGTTTATTGTTAAACCTTTTTTTTGTGTCTGAAATTCACGAATCTACCCGTACCGTACGCGGACGACGACAAGGGTAGACCCTAAGTTGCTTTGCCCCTAAAACAAGCAAAAGAAAACGCGCGCGAGGGAAACGCGACGGCGTTCGGCCAATGGTAGCACCGAGTGTCGAGGTAAACTGCAGGAGAGGAGGACTGGAGCAAATACCAATAGATGTCGTTACTTTTATTTTATTCAAGGGCTTTACACCCCACTGTTCAATCCCGAGACCTCGAGGTCAGCAGTGAAGCACCATAATTATTATACCACCTCGAATGGTTCGTATATATATCATAAATATGCTTTCGTTATTTATAAATCTTAGTCGTGAGTTCAACGCGTGTAATGTGCACCCATATTGTATCTCGTGTTATAGCACGCTGTTTCAAAGAAATAAGTTAAAATTGGAGCGCCCACTTTGCGTGAATGTTTTCTTTCGCGTTCACATAGTAGGAGGCGTGCTACATTGTTCTTGCGAAGGCTGCAATTCACTACAATTCGACTTTTATTCCTATCACACACAATGTGTTGTATTGAAGTGTCTAGTTAGAAGCAAAATAGGGGTTTTTCTTTTCTTTTTTGGCACACTTCACGCATCACCACTGCACTGCACGTGTGCAAATGTATCCAAACAATTGTGTCTACATTCATCGGTTAGCTCCGTCTCAGGGATAGCTTGCTTACTTGAATAATAATCTAGCACACGCGAAGTGGTGACAAATTCCATGTTTGAAGTGTACCAATATTTGTTGGCTATATCAGAAGTCGTCGAACCAACTTTTGCACCTCCCCTTTGCGCTTGTGTGTACGCTGAGAATATATTATATAAATAAATAAATAAATAAATAAATAAATAAATAAATAAATAAATAAATAAATAAATAAATAAGTAAATAAAGCGCATGATGACACACCCATGTCATTGGTTACAGTGCCAACATTCACACCACCAGACTCGTTTACGCAATTCCGCGAAAAAAACAGCTATTCTGTTCACGTCAAACGGACAGCAAATCAAACTGGCAATTTAGCAAATTCCGCAATATCCCGTATTTTCGGTTGACTGCTCTTCCATCCCCTATGCACTGACTCTTTACACATCGCGACAGACAACCGGGTATATGGACCTACACATTGCTTGGCTCAACCACCTCCACTTTTTCCTCTATATCAACTGTATGATCGGCTCGCCTCTCCATTTGCAGCACCCGTGAAAGATTAATGTGTCGTTCGCATAACGCGTCTGCTCGGTGCTGCATATTTTGCGCTAGCAGCCCCTAGACAATAGGCCCCGTTTGCATCCGCGCTAGACCGAACGTAAATAAGACAGTGCGCATAATTTTATCACGATTCACTGCGTCGGTTTAATTAACGAGACTGTTTGTGTATGCAAAGACCTTTAACAACCCTTGGTCACTGGCGCCGACATTTCGTTAGAGCTCGTGGCAATGCGGGCGACGGCTGCGCGACTGGTTTTAAACGAGGCCGTATCGTCAACGCCAGTTTGACCAGGCTTCGGGCGGAATGTTATGGCGGGCGAAATCCGCTTTACAAAAGACTTTTCGAGTGCGATGAATGGAACCACGTATGTGACCCCCGTGCAGCGAGCATTGTATAGTTCTTGAACCCCCTAATTAGATGCACGCGTTGCGCGTGACATAATGCTTGATCGCTGGCATATCTTTCCTTGCGGAGCGGGTGGATGTGTCCTGGGAATACAGCCCAATACCTTCTTTATCAGAAACGGATGCTGTACCTCGTATGCCACATTGCGGTAAAATTCGTACTTCCGGATTTCATTGTCACCCCTGGCTTACCACTTCATGTCTACACAAATGAAGCCTGCAATGAAGGCTTTGTTTGTGAAGCCTACCAATCTTCGCTGACCATGACAGCTGCTCCTGCTGAGTCGGATTATTGCGTGACAGTCAGTGCAAAGACACAGAACTGGAAGATTGTAGACGACACAGGAGTCTTTGTTGCGCTGACCATCATGAGTGTTTTTGAACTCGCCCGATTTGATGCCAAATTTTCGCGTAGCGCTCGCGGAAGCACAAGTTCACGTTAGGCCATAGAATGGATGCAAAAATTACATGGCAGAAGCATACTCAAGCTTAACTAGTGTAGTTAACAATAACAACATTCAATGTGATGATGATGATGATCTTTCAGTGTTTTACTGCAAGATCTTGAAAAAGCTTGAGAGGGCCAGGAAACTGTTCAGTGAAGCAACGCGCGTAGAAAATAAACGGCAAATTGAATAAACCTCTTCCACGTCAGTGTTCCCTGTGTAAACATCAAACGTCGCTTTTGATATCGTGTTACAGTTACAACTTGGTCGAAGGAAACCCGATTTAGCGAAGCTTTTCCAGAAGTACCCGAGTAAAAAACGGCCATTTCCGTCTAATTCTACAGATACGGGTTCTTCTCCGAGAGTGTGCTGGGATGAGATCGCATTAAAACACCTAGGCGCCCTTCTGACGACCCTATAGCTTTAGTCTGAGGAGGCTGCGCGCTGCGCCCATGCATGGAGCAATGGAATATTACGCGCTCTTACGTACTGGATGGTGCGAAGGGCGGCGGTGGTTGGTTTCGTGAATTTCATGGCACTAATCGTCTCCTTGTCTGGCTCAGCCTGCTCGCACAATCACTTCATTCGTTCTCCGCATATTGTTTGCCCGTCATTGCTCCACGTAACCGTCTTTCTGGCCTGCATCGCCCTGGACATGGTGCTCCCGGTGTCCGGGCGGCATTGGACGTAGGGCCGCCCTCGCAGACTTTCCACATGTGCAGGAATAGACTGCTTGCAAGAACCTGGTAGCTATAGACTCTTTCCATAATCCGCAAGTGCGCTTCCCTGTGCTGCATATTCGGCCTACTAATGGCGGCACCTGTCGCCCTTTAAGTGGAGAGGAGGTCCTAGTGGAACGTGCCATGACTTTTCTATCATGCGTGTTTATATCAAGGGAGCCCAGTGAACGTTTTCTGCGCCATAAGGCAAGCAAACTGCGCTTGAACACGCTGTTTGCAGTAAGTGACCGGCCGCCATTAGTAGGGAAAACTGCATTGCAGAAAAGCTAGCTTTACAATAACGAAGAGGGTCTGCAATTTTATATTTGAAAAGCGCTGCAATTTTAGATTTTGAAAAGACGAGCAGTTTCCTTCTTTATTTTACGAACTTCCCGATTTATCGAAATAATTTCAGCGTCCCAAATCACTCCGTTAGACCCAATTTCAGCTGTATTACCTACTTCGTTCACGTCGCACTGTACGAGTTTCTGCACCTTCCAGATCATGCGGCGCGTACAACTTGTGCGACGTTGCGACCAGAGTTGCTTGCTAAGCGTGTAAGTGGATTAGGGCTTTTTTTCTCACTGGGATGCTTGTACAGCTTTCCAGTCAATTATCGCATATGTTAGTCTTATTCGCGGTTTTCCTGCAAATATGGTTATATTAGTACTCGTCACGTTCTATAACCAGGCGTTTGCCGATGACTTTGCGTAGTTGAACGTTGAAATCAGTCGTACGTTTGGGGAGTCAACAAGGAACTTCGTTCATGCACTGGCAAGCGTGTAATGAGCAGAGTGTAGACATCTCGGGCACTTTATTAAAAATAATAATGGGCTTTTGTTCAAAGTGCAGCATATTGAAGCTGTACAAAATGAATTTTTTCTACCTTTTTTTGTATTTTAACGACTTTTTTGTTACAATTAAATGTATTTTTGAGAGTGAGAAAAATGTTTTGATCGCCCGCGTTTTTTTTCAGGCTTGTTTTCGAATGATTATTTGCTTGTTAGCGCGGCGGCCTCTGGTAACTCTAACTGCGACCTTTTTCAGTGCACAAACATATCCGTTGCAATAGGTTATTATGTCGAATGCAATAACGGGCAAGACTATTGTACGCATAGCGTTTATTTTTACAGCAATCAGCGCCTCGCAAAGAGGTTCGCTTCACCTAGATTTCATGATGCCCACTGAATACCTAGAATATTTTTATTATTATTTTTATTACCACATATGTTGCGGACATAGCGACCTGGACACGCAATGGGAATCGTGATGGCGTGTTTGCCTCTACCTTATTAGCATTCAATGCGCATGCACGCACTCCAACGGAAGGCAATATCCTGTCTCGCAGCCGGCGTGGCGATCCGCAGCGATGTGAGGGAAACAAACGAGGTATTTTGTTTCGCTTTCCTAGCCTTGGTCGTAGCTTCTGATAAGCGCAGTTCAAGGTGCCACCGTGCCGCATAGTGCATTTGGCGTGCGCTAGGGGGCTTTCTTGTTCGCAAGGGCCAAACGAAAAGCAGGAAAAAAATTAACGCGAGGACATCAAATTAGAAACTCGATGCAGCAAAAGTCGTAAGACGCGAGATTCCCCACCGCGAGATTTTCATTATCTCGACAGACCCAAGGCGAAGCGGCGCCCGATAGAACGGTGCAGCACGTACAGAGGTACCTGGCTAACGTCGAGGATAGACGTGGGATACGCACGAATGTGGTGTGAAGTGTGGACGGATCGTTCCAAGGCGTAGAAAACATGAATGTCGTCGTAGCGGAGCCTCTGTGGCATGCACTCTCGGGCCTGTCAGTGCTGTGACTGTTGGTTTTTCTGCTGCTAAACAAACTGCTCGAGCAGCGCCGCCAGTGCTCGCATCCCGCTGGCATCTTATTACGCATTAGGGCGTGTCGTTATGGGAGTGTTGGTAACTTTTTGTTTCACATGTGGACAAAGTATGCAAACCCTAAAAAAGTCGTTTGACAAAATTATCTTTGGCGCTTAGAAGTTCTTCAGTGTTCGTACCGCTAGCACGACAAAATTAGTGGGGTTGAAGTGGGTAAAATTTTATTCGTGATATGGGGATACCAAGTGTGTATACGTTTTTCCTGCGCTAGACTGCTCGAAAAAAAAAAAACAAAAAAAACTCAGGACTCATAATACCAAGGTATTCCTACCACGTCAGCTCTATATTCTGGACCAGTGAATAAATTATAAAGATATAGTACAAAAAGGATGAAAATGTTTCTCTAGGTATATAAACTTTATACTGTAGACTGTAATGTCCTATAAAGATGATGAATTATACTCTAGGGTATGTATACTTTATATAAGAAATATTGACTGTTGTCCAATGATGACGACGTTAAAGTATCCTCATCAGCAAAGTGTGTTGTTGTTTTCTGAAAACCATAGCGTCCGTGCAGTTAATTAGTGTATAAACCTTTCGTTTACATGCCGAAAAGAGACTTCCAATATAAGCCATAACTATGGGAGTTAATAAAACCCATAAAGATCCTATAGAATCTATAGAACCTATAGAAAAAGTGGCGTTGTTTGTCGCCACAAAGACCAGTGCGTCAGGGAATGGTTGATGCGGTAGAGATTGCTCGTGCGGGAGGGGGATGTGTTAGCATGTCATCGCTTGCATTCACCAATGATGAGCTAACGTTTTTAGAAGCTTGGTGATAATGACTTGTCGGTATCACCCAGTGCATTTCTTGCTGATTGCTTTTTCTTTGCCTTTGTTTTTTTTTTCCCTTACCCTCTGGCCTTTCGTATGTACTAATACCTGGTATGGTCAGCAGAATAAACAGTTGGAACTCAGCGCTCTTTACACTATGCCGTCCTTTCCTGTTTTGTGCTCTGTTACATGTGTTGAAATGAACCAACAAGCCCAGCAAGCAACCATCCTTAACTATATATAGAGATGCCATACATTAAAAAAGCAAAATGCAAGCGCGTAATGCACACAGCAGAGCGAATCTCAAAAGACCACAAGTGAGCAAGCGAAGACAATCGGACTTACTCATTCAACATTCAACAATCGGAAAATGATACTTCCCTCAACAATGCGTATTCAAATGTTCTAACATCATCCGATAGCTTGTCACATGCATAAACAACAAGTATGCGAGCAGATAAACTGAGTCATTGACATCGATGCATAATAAATTGTTTTCTTGCTTTTGCTTTTTCTCACACTAAAGCTAACAATCAAGTGAACGCTCATGCATGTTATCTTATTTTCACGTTTGCCCCGAGCAATGCTCCTGGATAGACTTGAGGCTTTTCAACGTGTAGACCAAATTTTACTAGGCAAATAAAATTGGACACGCTAAAAGGCTCACCGCTTGCGGCGTTCAACATCTGGACACGAGTGGCCTACGCGTATTCAATTCCCGGCCGCATTGCAATGAAGGAGGAATGGAAATATGGCCGTAAACGGAGTATTATGCGCACTTCAAGCAACATGAAATATCGCCAAAATTCATCTAGAGCCATGCGCTGAGTATTGCCGTGTAGTGTTTGTTTCTATCGTACATTCCATTCCATCCATCCATCCATCCATCCATCCATCCATCCGTCCGTCCGTCCGGCCATCCGATGTACCATCGCAGCGTCCGCGTAGCGCAGAGTTGGGGGGGGGGGGGGGGGGGGCATTCGCTAGCTCGGCGAGGCGGTGGCGCCTTCTCTTGCATTTCGTCGGAGCCAGTTGCGTGTTTCCGAAGCGTCTTTAGCAATTTTACGACAATTATTGCGATTACATCTCGGTTATTTCTGTCAGTTATATTATTCTCAACCTTCCTCCTTTATTTTACCCAATTTTAGGAATTTCCAGCCTTTGTTATCGCCTGTATTGAGCGCTTTACTGTGAGCGGGATCACGCCACATGGGATGTACGGATGGACGTCAAGGCCGGGACCCTAACGTGTTCCGTACTTAAAGGGACACTAAAGCGAAACAATGACTTGGTTTAGATTGACAAACTGTACTCTGAGAACTCTAATGCTATATGTTTCACTATCATAAGTTCATTATTAGCGGAGAAAATCAAGGTTGAAGTTTCATTTTTAGCTTTGACGCCATTATCTGCACGCGTGACGTGAGAAATTCCAAATGTATTTTTCGTATTTTCGCGAAATTGGCTCCATGAAATTTTCTGAAACTTCGTATGCTAAGTCTATGGCACCCACAGATGACAATGCACCTCATATTTATCGACTTAGAAGCTACGTAGGACTCAGTAGACGCCTTTAGAATCTACGACGTCACGGTGTTTGGTGCGGGAATCTAAAGGTGGGGTCATCCATCCGCATTTTCTTTTCGCGTGTTTTCTCGCTTACCAAGCGTCGTGTCGCGGTTTTCGGGATTGTGAAATTATACTTAACTAATACGCGAAAAATCGTTTTACCCTCTAGTGTCCCTTTAAAGAACACCGCAATTAACACGACAAGAAAGACCAAACAGGACAATCGCTGGACCTCTTTAATCTTTCTTGTCGTGGTTTATTGCACTGTTTTTTTTTTCTTTTCTCCTATATATTGTCCTTTGACGGTAAAGTTAATAAAGACTAAGATGTGACTAAAAACATTACAAAAATAAAGATTAACAAACATTACAATATTAACAATTCTGATATATAGTGAAACCTCGATGATAATGAAATACGAATCTCGCGGGGTTACCAAAAGTATTCGTATCACCCGAAATTCGTATGACCAGATTATATAGAAAATTAACATGAGACAACAGAAAGCTGATCTACATTTTCATTTATAGTTTCTCAGGGCCGCAGGAACGACACGAACAGCTCTGAATGATTGCCAGTGAAGTTTTTACACGTCAACGATCATACTTGCACTCGTAAATATACGGCCCGGGCGCACGTGTGTAATTAATTAAACAGATGTTCTGTGACCCGTGACCAGTAGTACACCTTTCTAATCTCTGTACGCTTTTCCGCTTGATATCAAAGTACTGCGCAAAAGTGACTTAAGGAGCGCTTTGCACGCGACCGATGAAGGCGAGAAAATTTTAAAATATGTGTCCTACACATTTTAAAGGTACCGTGTATGTACACACATTAAATATGTGTACCTACACGGTAGCGTTACGTTTCGCGGGGGTGAAAATCGGTCACCTACAAGCGTACTCCATTACATTACAGGCAAAGGGGCTTTACCCAGGACCAAAGAAAAATTCGCATCACCCTGAAGAAATTCGTACGAGCCGTGCTCGTATCACCGATGTTTTGCTGTAGTTACTTTTTCTTCTGGATATGCCACTAGACAAAGAAATGAGCTCACAATTACACCATTGCACGTAAAAAACGATTGTTTTCAGTATTTCTCTTTTCCAAGGAATGGGAATGAATTGAATAACTTGACAAATACTGTAGTTACTCAACCTCCGCTGTCTTCATTTGCTGCTAACATCTGTTACATATGTTACAAGCTCAAATATTACTTCCTTTCTACTATATTTCAGTTTGCCGAGTTTTTATCTATTTAATTTATGTTTGTGTAAGCATTGTTTTTGTATGTGCGTATGCGTATATGTAATGGCATAAATAGTGTACTTGTTGTATTTGTATTTCCTAGAGGCAATGTATTCCATCTAGCTTCACTTCGTTGCCTACATTTGTGCAATAATATGGTGTATTTTCAGCCTGCTAAAATTCCTTTGAGGATGGCAGTATCTGTAAATGAAGATGCATAAAAGAACGTGGATTCCAGCGTATTACTCATCCCTGTTCTGGAATTTTACTGAAAACAGAATGCATTATTGCTGTGCTAATGAATGTCAAAGTAACACGTGGTCATAAAACTTCACACAAGAGATTGCATTTGCATTTTCCGAATAAATCGTCGTATATCCTTACGTTCAGCAGCTTCTGAACTATTTAAATTTTGCAGTTTCCACGTTTTCTGCGATATCCTGATGATTTCGCTTTTCCTCCAATTTTTGTTTCGACTTAAGTGAGAATATCTATCGCACTATCAATTACAATCTGTGCGTACAACTCTCCCTGCGCTTTTCTTGTATTAAGTTTCGGTTGATCTCGCATGTTATGTCTACGAAAAAACAACTTGCTCTGCGAACAATTTTCGTTGTTTTATGAAGATTTCACTAATCGCTGCTGATGCTTTTTCGCTCAATGTATGAAAACTAACCTAAATGTGTCCCGTGAAGTTCAATATGACGTAGGCCATAAGTTGATCGAGTGATAGCCCCTTTAGGCAGTGCGGCGAAGGCGTGCGCTCTCGGGAAACACTCATTAAATTATTTTGACTTAGTCAGTCGATTGCATGACTCCTCCCAAAGGAGTCGCCAAGGGGTACTCGGTGTCTCATTCATTCACCTGCATCTATGCAAGGATACCGTGCAGTATCGGACAGGCACAGCTGCACACGGCTCTCTGGTAGTGTAGCAGTACACAATTCTCTAAGTCACTCACCATTTTCTAAGGCGAAAGCCTTTATATCTCATACGAACACAGCCTTGAACGAAAAGCCGGCATGCGAGAAGTGAAGCCGAAAAGGTCACGTGAGGTCTCTGGAAGCGGAAGCCATAATAAAGCTAGTGAAACCGTGACTGTGCACATATACGATGGTAATCTAGGGAAATTAATTTAGGAGTGGCTTAATACAGAAATGTAATAAGTAAAAGTTGAATCATGAATGTTGCTTATATGGTGACAATATAGAAGAATTGAGTGAGCGCTAGGATAATTGCCGGATGCTAGCAAGGTAAAAAAACTAATTAGTGAAAAGAAAATTACTGAACCTTAAAAAGTGAATGTTGGACGTCGATACAAAGTGCACGATAATATATCACACCGGTCGACTTTCTCCTTCTAGTCGCCCTAAGCCGATGCATAATTATAAGGATCCATGTGAGCTTTTTTTTTTCTAATTACATCTCGTTCTTCCTCACCAGTCAGAAAAATAAATAGCGCTTGTCCTCGTCGATGACTGTCTCGTGTTTTTCTTGCGCTTAAGTGTATCAATATGGAATACCAACTAGCCCGCTCCCATACTTTGCTTCAGAAAAATAAACAACGATAGAAGGCGTTCGACTTTACAGTCCGATGTACCTAACAGTTCGCATACGTCGTGAGTGCTCTCTTCAGTCGGTGGCCACCTAAGAGTAAATACAAGCTCCGCCCCCCAGTGTTGCGATGCGCCTTTTGAGAGAGAATCGTGCCTGTTGGTTTCCGTTCTCATCATACATATTATTTTCACTGCTAATGTAAATACTACGCCTATTATGAATTAAAAGCTTGTCGCTCTTTTCTGAAATCTTGTTTGGCTGAGCACTGAAATCGGAATCGTTTGCAGAAGCTTTCAAGGACGCTCAAATTTTTTACCATGAACACGAGCATGTGCTGTATGGGAAAGTCACCTACCTGCAATGCGCGAGCAGTACTTGACGTCACGTAAATAAGCATTTGCGATTGGACGGGGCATTTGCGCCAATTCTGTTTGGGTGCGACAGCGACGACCATGGGAGGAGCTTACGTTTATTTTTCGGTTGTGAGCGACTACAGAGTGCCTGTCCGGGAATTCCCACAGCGGTTGTCAACGCTGACTCTTTTTGTCTCCATCGCTGCGCCGTCCCGCTGACGCTGGGCCTTGGATACACGCGGACACATTCTTTCCGGTTGCTCCGCGATGGCGCAGTATCGGCCATGCCCTTGTGTGGCAAAGGAAAGGAGAGAAAGAGAGAGAGAGGCGACGGAGACGTCGACGCGACGGTCCGGGAGCATAGATGCGGCGCGTCCCGATGTTTTATTTATGAGGCCGGTAGGCGGCGGCCATATCGCGAGATGTTATTATCTCGACTTCTTTAGTCTTCCGTATACTTCTTCTCGGTCCGGGAGCCATCGTCATTGTCTTGCTTCTGTTTTGCTTTGCATGCCGGTGTGCCTGCCTCCTTCGTGAATGAACCCAACAGGCGGCGCGTTGTGTTGTCGGCCGACTGTTGATAAATGGAATAGGCAAATAAGGTCATTCTCCCCTTTCGCCTGTGCCCGGCAGCGGCTACGGCGGCAGCGGCTACGTGTGTCTGTCTGCGTGTCGTCCGCTCCGGTGTCGGGGAAAATGGCATATCGGCAGTCCGTTCAGCACCACAAATGTTCGATTTTTTCTGATTTCTTTATGCGTTGCTGATGTTCATAATATAAGTGGCGGGGTTTAACGTCCCAAAACCTCGATATGATTATCGCCGTAATGGCAACAGGCGGCGCTGACTGACGCTCCCACGTTTAAACGCACATTTTCATATAGTTTAGTCTAGTGTTAATACATTGTATCACGTTACATCTTGGTATCTTGCGTTTTATTAGCGATGCGTATGCATGTGTGTTCACGTAAATGTATATATGTGTGCTTTTATGTGTATAGGCGGTATAGGTCTCAATGTTTAAGATGGTCTATGCACGATGTATATTGATTTCTGGATTGATTACACATTTATAATATGTATTCTAAAGTAATCTGTTGTGAAATCGTTTTTGAATTAGTATGTATTGTTCATGTACCTTGAATCTTTTCCGCACTACTGCCGTGTGTATGTACAGGTCACCAGGGCCTTTGCCAAGCCGCACGGCTTTTAGCCTTGGCGACCTTTAAGTTTTGTCTGGTCAATAAAATTTGAATTTTAATTTGAATATATACTCTATAAAGTGGCTGGGGGGATAACCGCCACCGTAGCTCAGTGGTAGAGCATCGGACGCGTTTTTCGAAGGTCGCAGGTTCGGTCCCTGCCGGTGGCAAGTTTTCTTTTCGTCCACTTTTTATTTCTTCACATTTACATTACAACTAATTCTAATAACATCCCCTGTACTTTCTTTGACATCATTGTCTGTTAGTTCCCTTTAATATTGTGCCCAACCGAGGAAACGAACCCTTAAATTTAACTTCATATGATTATAAGTGGGACGCCATAGTAAGGGGCTCCGGAAATTTTGACCACTTGGGGTTCTTTACCGTGCACCCAACTCTAAGTACACGGGCCTCGTGCATTTTCGCCTCCATCGAAAATGCGGCCGCTGCGGCCGGGGTTCAATTTCGCGTCCCTGATGTTCGCTCTCTGGTTTCCCAAAGGATAATATACTATCTGTGCACTCAGTCTGTAGGTACTGCGCCGTGCTCCCTAATGGGCTGCAGAAATTAGGCGCCTTTTTCCTCTTCCATCTAGCCACCACCACCACCACCACTCAGCCTTGGCGTTGTTGCGGAGCTGGACACACAGTGCTGCAAGTGGGTACGGGAAAGGGTGTCTGGGCAACGAGAACGCTCACTTATGTGGCAACCCGAGCTCTTATGTATACACCGCACGCTGCGCTCTGCGCTGGGCTCATAGAGTTGGCGACGATTATGTATTTTATGTTAAGTTGTTTGCCAGATCGACGCGTACGCTCCTTGAACTGATAACTCGGCAGAAAGGACTTTGCGCTGCTGCAATATAATAATATCTGGGGTTTAATGTCCCAAAACCACGATATGATTATGAGAGACGCCGTAGTGGAGGGCTCCGGAAATTTTTACCATCTGGTGTTCTTTAACGTGCACTGACATATCACAGTACACGGGCCTCTACCATTTCGCCTCCACCGAAATGCGACCGCCGCGGCCGGGATCGAACCCGCGACCTTCCGGTCAACAGCCGAGCGCCTTAGCCACTGATCCACCGTGACGCACTTTGCGCTGCTGGAGGAGCAAATGTGATGACTTAGATTGCCGTAAAAGAATCGAAAACTGGGCTAATTGCTAACAGTTTTTGATCATCTTGAAAAACACTGCAATAATACAATATGGACAATATAATACTGAAGGACACACCAAGCTGTGTCCCGTAAGCCTTCTCGTTTGTCCGTGGTTATCTCTCTCTTTGCGCTGTTCAAATATGTTCAACATTACCGTAAGAAAGGACGGGGCTAAAGGGTCACACTTCACGAATGTAGAAGAAGGCGTGACGGACGTCAAGATTACCATCGCGTTCTTTTTCAAGTCACTTCAGTAGCGTCCCGAGGAAAATGTACATTGTAAATTGTAGAAAAGCGTGCTATAAAAGTTCATTCTGTGTTTTAAACGCACTGTTGTCAACCGCGGCATTATAAGGGCATTTCCTGAATCTCCGTACCTCTTGTCACGCTTCGTATGTTTTATCCTTCTATGTGAAGTTCTCATCATCATCATCATCATTAGCTTGTCTTATATCAACCACAAGGCGAAGGCCTACCCCAGTGATCTCGAACCCATCCTGTCCTAAGTGGGGTTATTTTATGCCCATTTTATGCCTCCAAATTTATTAGATGTGAAGCATCTTATGGCGAAGTTTAATCCGGTGGTGGTGGTGGTGGTGGTGGTGGTGGTGCGCCGCGTGCCCACCCTTACTGCGCATGCGCAAACAGTTAAAGAAAAAATAAAAATAAAAAACCTCCTCTCCCCCTCTCTCTCCTCTAGGCATCCCTCCCCACGGCAACCACCCCCCTCACTGCGCATGCGCCTCCCTTCCTCTCTCCCCTCTTACACTCCCCCCTCTCTCCATCCCTGC
The DNA here is from genome assembly GCA_030522465.1 of Rhipicephalus appendiculatus. Classification (NCBI taxonomy): domain Eukaryota; kingdom Metazoa; phylum Arthropoda; class Arachnida; order Ixodida; family Ixodidae; genus Rhipicephalus; species Rhipicephalus appendiculatus. Next base: position 73,569 of record JALIZH010018285.1, on the reverse strand, counting down.
CCGCGGCGTCTAACTCCCCCCTGCGCATGCGTGTCACCCCCCTCTCTCTCCTCTCCTCCGCTTCCCCCTCTCTCGCCTCGCGACGCCGACGCAGGCAGCGTCTGCTAGCGAGTTTCTTGGTTGAAAAAACCGACTGCTCGCGCTGCACAACCGTTCACTGGCCATCCCGTATATATGGCAATGGATCTTGACCTCCAAGGTGGTGCCGGTGGAAGATTTCTCCTGTGCGTTGTTGAACAATAAAAATTCGCAGCGTGCGCGTTAACTAAAAGCGGAGTGCGGGTCTCTGTGTCCAGTCGGAGTCTTCTGTCTCTCATTGCCCAATAGCAGCGATTGGCATGTTCCAGTAGGAAACACTGCTCCATCACTGCCTGCTTTGCGCCTCCCCAGTTTTCTCTCCTGCGCAACGCTGCGATGAGCGCCAGCGTCAACGCCGCCGCCAGTGTAAGCGTTAGCGCCCGCTGCTTCACATCTACACATGGTTCCCTTTAGCGGGAGATGGTGTAATTTTTTAATTCATTCATTCAACCTGACCATTTGTCTTTCTAAGCCGCGCCTCCCATCTCATGGTACCCATCCCGCCGTTCTCATTAGCCATTTATTGTATTTTATTTTCATGACGTCGGCTGCCCAGGGTCATTCTTCCGCTTAGTAGTTATTAGGATATCTACTACCCCTCGTTGTTCCCCGGTTCACTCTGCTGTATTGCTATCCGTTAGCGTTATACCTCTTTCATTTTCCGTTCCATTTCACGTTGGATAGTTCTTAGCATCTTCTCGAGTTTCATTGTTATTCTCCAGGTTTCCGTGCCATATGTCAGGACTGGCAAGATGCAATGGTTGTACACCGCTTTAGTGACACGGGTCAGCTACCTTTCATGAGTTGTGAATGCCTACCGTAGGAACCCATCCTTCTAATGACCATGTTGGGCTGAAGATTCTAGTCGTCATGTTGCCACAACAGTTGGTGCCGGTGTTCCTGCGTTCCTCTGTTCCACGGCGCTTCTGCAGAACTAAAAAAACTTGGACCATCTCCCCGAAGGGAACCCTGATGGGATGCGAAGCAGCAGCGGTGCGCACGGCGTTGACCCGGTTGAAACTGGCGTCGACGCGGGTGCTGGAAGAACGGTTTGAAGCGAAACTTGGTGTAGCGTTTACTCGAGTAAACGTTTCTTTGAAACGCAAAGACACGGGAGGCGGGTCAGAGGTGTTGCGAGCGGGCGGCCGACAGCCGGCAGCTGCGGCGTGACCTACTTGGCACCGCTCCAACACCTGCGGCGAGGGGAGCGCGTTGCGGCGCGTTCGTGTGTACGCACGGAGGGACAGCGTTACACAGCCTAGCCAAATAGCTGCTTCGCATCTAAAACGTGGTGTGTAACCTCTCACAGTTGTACCAGCCGGCGCTGTAGCCAGCGCAGTGGTAATACCTTTCAAAGTTAGACGTCGTACAGCGTTTCGGGGATATTTGTCATGTGGGAATGCCCACTTCTTGAATTTTTTTTACATCAAGAAAAAGTAGCAAGATATAAACTGCCTAATTTTCCTTCAGTTCAATTCTGCAACCTATAAAACTATGACATGCGGCGAAATGGATTTTAAACGTGAAACCTGTTGTATTATATTTCTATTATGGACTTCATTACTTAAGAAACGTATTCCTACAGCTTAGGCTGTGCAGTAGTTGTACCCGAATCTCCTGGTATTCGTTGCTACACCTACGCGAACCAATGAGCATTGGCGGATCCCGCAAACAGCGCAATTAGCAAGCGCTGTTTAACTTTAACATCTCGTTTGAATGGTCATTAATCTGAGCTCGTCTTTCACTTCTTTGTCTTAATTAGAAAAGAGCAGGAAGAGCCAGATTTCCCAGACATGATGTCCCAACACTCCGGACTGAAAATGTGCAATAACAACGAAATAAAGCAACACGGCGACTTTATTTTCGGTACACGTCAAACTCAACCTTATTCATTGAATCGCCGTCGGTCACGCTTGTTTTGCTTGGGTTGACACAGCCTTGTCGCTTATATTTTCAGAAGGTTAGTTTACTGTATGTCGCAACGAACGCATTGTGCAGTCGCTCCTACTCCACTTCGAAAATATAGGAAAATACAAAGAAAATCAAACGAAGAGCAAGGGCGACGCGGCGCGTTCGAATATTATTCCGAAGCGTCGGTGTTTGCGCGCGCTGTGATGTATTACTCGCGAGTCCTTTTGAATAGATTGTTTCGATGACGTGCGCACGTACAGTGCGGGCGAGTGTGCCCTCGCTGTGACACTGCAGTCGCTCTTGTAGCGACGTGATCAAGGTTGGGTCGCTGCGTATACGAGCGTGACTCATTCGCACATTGGTCACCACAGGTTGCATTGACACATCCATAATATTTTTTTTTATTTTTAGGGGGAGGGGTATAATCCCACTCTTTATGTATGTTCGTGCTTGTGTTTGCATCTGTCGCGTACATATACACATGCAAAACTTAAAAATTCCGGGGTGGGGGGGGGGGGGGGGGGGGATGGATCCAAGCATCTGCCCCCCCCCCCCCCTAGAAATCGTAAAATTTTGCGTATGTAAAACGTCAACGGTGTCCGTAGGTAAGGAGTGGTATTTTGCGGGATTATTTTTGTAGCCCCTTTAAGGCAATAAAAAATGCATTTTTGACACGTTTTCTAGGCGTTGTTTGTTTTCGAAAGCTTGCACATCTCTAAATTGTATTTTAATATTTTGGTACTTTGAAAAAGTCACAGTTTCGCCACTAGGGCGAAGCAATGAATGCGATAGCAAGAAATTAGTTTGTCACACGAAGAACGACAAGCAGCTCGATACTTTCAACGCGCCGCCGCAGCACAAAAAAGGACGCTCGAAAAGGACGCATAGGTATACACAGGACAAGTGTGAACTAACAACTGTCGCAGTTTTTACGTGTTTGTATTTGAGCAACGCGCTGCGAGTGTCCACAATGCAGAAGCCGACGCTGTTATTGTTGTTGCCTCTAACGTGGCTCATACCCACTCAGGGGGGATTGGCCAAGGATTGATTATATGATTATATTACTTTTCGGCGCTGTTACATACTTCTTTTTCTTTTAAACTGCGGCACGTGGAATGACCCCTCTACGTCTCCTGCCACGGGGTGGCGTCTGACGCCAAGTGTGCCCGGGTGTTCTTTTTTTTTCCTTCTGCATCGTGAGTGGTATAGAAGGGAGCCACTTTTTCGTGCGCATCTCAAGGGCAGTTTTCAATTTGAAAACAAACTGTAAAAGCGTTGCGTGATAGAAAACACGCTCAAGCTGTTCCGAGATCTGCGTACCGCGAGCGGCAAATGGTGCATATGAATAGCTCGCCGTTATATCGCTGTCACGAGCATGGCGCGTGGCTGTGTTGGCTAGCGCAGCAGGCTGCGGAGCGAGGGGTCGCTGTTTGGAATCCCCGGTTAGGTGTTTTGGAATTTTTTTCTGCTGATTTATTTTTCTTTATGCCTTATTTATATATACACATACATATACATATGCGGGACATGACGGCGTCGACAGACGGCGACGGCGAAAATCAGGCGAGAGTGTCCATATAATTGCTATCGCAATAAAATATGAGAATAACTGTTAGAGCTACATCTTACGACAGCGCACACACACGAACCGAAAAGAATAAAGAAGGAGCCGACGACACGAGCGCTGTGCCGTCGGTTACTTCTTTATTCTTTTGTATTCGTGTGTTTGCGCTGCCTTACAATGAAGATTTACCAACTCGCCCAAATAGCCACCTTACTGTTAGAGCTAGCTGCTCTAAGTTGTATCTTAATGTTTTAAGGTGCTTTGGAAAGGTAGAACGGTAGATTTCAGACTACCTTCATTGTGTTCTAGAACGCATGCTGAAATTGCTGGGTGACTTATGAAGTATTAGGTCACATTTTCGAGCCCATATCAAGGTGGTCTGAAGTTATGCTAAATTTTTTTATGCTTTAAAAAGTATTAGGGTGCGTTTTGGAGCATCGAAATTGTGAAGCTATTATGGTTGGGCTGGTGCGTAATATTCGTGGTGTTTACCAAGAATTTCGCTAATATCTCGCTCTCCACTGCAAAGTTCTTTATTGTATGCACTTTTCTTGTTGCGAATTTTTTTTTTAATTATCCACCGCTTCCCGTAACCTATTTATTTTTAAAAGATCAACGACGTTTCCTAATGCTCCAAATGTTTTGTTTAGTATAAAATTTTTTGTTCACCTTCCATTCCCCGAATATTTCTTCCTACTGAATTAAATTGAAAAAAAACATTTAGTAAAAGTACGGTTTCGACAAGAAGATACGTGTGGTCCCTAATCACGGCTCCTCTGGCTTCAGCAGCTTGTCCTGCCTGGTCGAGGAGCGCCACTCTTATGATTCTTCCACTAACTGCTGAAGTAAACCTTTCTGTCTGATGCCACACCGGAATCGTTCTCAATATTTGAAAAAAGGAGATACTGACAGCGACAGAAAAAGAGTGATGTGCTATAGCCCAAACATTCCTTTGTCCCGTAGAGTAGCTGTTGCTTGATGACATGTATGCCTCTCTAATTCATCGCAAAGCGCTATCCCCTAGAGCCGAGCGGCGTTGGAGTTTTCTATATACTCGTAGGTGGTTAGAAGATTAATTAAACTTGACTTGTAGGTCACCGAACATCACGGCTTGAGCGCTAAACTATGGGGCGGAGCTAAGCTAGAGGTCGCCGGTTCCATTGCCGGCCACAACGGCCGCACGTTCAAAGGGGGGCAAAATACAATGAAATGCCCGTGTATACTTTAGTTTAAGCGCATGTTAATAATAATATAAATAATAATAGTAATAATAATAATAATAATAATAATAATAATAATAATAATAATAATAATAATAATAATTGTTGGCGTTTAACGTCCCAAAACCAATCGCATGTTAAGAAATACAAGATGTTCGAAACTAATTTATCGCCACCGTCTTTCCCTGACGCACCTCATTATGATATCGAAGCTTTGGAATGCGAAAACATCCGCCACGGGGTGTCTAGTGGTTCGGGTGCTCGACTGCTGATCGCGAGATTGATTCCCAGCCGCGGCGGCCGCATTTCCGATGGAGGCGAAAATGCTTGAGCCATGAGTACTTTGATTTTCCGGAGCCTTCTACTACGGCGTCTCTCACAATCATATCGTGGTTTCTGGACGTCAAAACCCAACATTTATCATTGTGGAAACGCGAGAACCCCGAAGCATAACGGTAACTTTCGTGCACATCGCTAGTGTCGCTTACGAATAAGTTTCGCTGCGGTAGTGATCGACGTGTACACTCCGCGGACTAAAATTTTAGCGCGCGCGTGTATAGAAAGAAATACGTGATTAGGGAAACAAGGTTTCAGAACGAGCTAGTTGGTATTCAGCTTAAGTACAAGCGCCAAAACAAAGACGAGAATACAGTAGCGCTCGTATTTGTCGTTCTTTCTCTCTTTTCGTCTTTCTCTGCCCTGTACGCAAGTTTACAAGATCCAGAAAAGGCACATGACAACCATAACAAGAAACAGAAAAGAATTCCGGTAAACTCTCCACTGTGGAATAGTGCAGGAGGATCTTAGAGAGAAAGAGACAGAGGGAAAGAAACATGGAGCAGAGACATTTGCGCTCGCCACAGAAAGCCTCTAGAAAAGAGGAACATTGCTTTTTTTTTTCCTCAGTCGGCGGTTTTCTTCCGCGCGTGAGGGCGCCGACGTTAGGCGTAACCTGTAGCCTAACGATCTCAGCGCCTCCGGGGATTTTCGCTTTTGTAGCCGACTTCGTGCTCTCCCTTGTCTCGCTCAGCCAGCAGGCGCCCGAAAGAAATGGCGCTTCCGTATAAGGGCACAACCGTCAAAAACTGCCTCAGCGTAATCGATACCCCCCTTCGCAGTTTTGTGCTCGCCCATATAATACGGCGCGCGCAATCGGTCGCTATCGAACGTGCGGGCCAACAGGCGGGCGGGCTCGCCGGCTGTGCCACGTCAAGATCTCGCCTTATAAGACTGACTACTGGACCTCTTTTTCTTTCTTGTCTTTGTACGCTCACTTCGCAACAGTCGACTTCTCGCTGTTGCACGCTCGCCACTTCTGAACTGCCTTCTTTGCGTTTTCATCCTGTGCGCCGTTATTTCTTTCTTTCGTTCCTTCATTCCTTTGTTCCTTCAGAGATTTTCGGTGGTGGCACATCCTTCAGGACGGCTCGGACACCGAAGCCATTAAATCGATCTTCGCTTCGTCGGCTCTCGCCCGAAAGTAGAACGTGATGTATGATATTTTTGTCGCTCATGGACGAGTCGGTGCAAACATACTGCTCGAAGGGAAAAAAAAATATGTGTCAGGCTGCCCCGTTCTTACGGGAAGCCTCAGCTAGGCGACGAAAGATAAACAGTGACATCGTTAGAATGTGTTTATATCTTTCTCGACGCGTCTTTTCAAAGAAGCTCGACTCCCTGTCATCGGGCGTGATCAGGATTCATCAATTTTTTGGAGGCTGCGGAAAAAAAATTGTCTCCCGTCTATAGGCGTCATTTTCAGCCTTGACTTGACGCCATCGGAGGATCGTTTGTTTCGCACTTTCGCGATGTGCTCGGCACGATTGGCCTGGATTCTCGGCGATATATCACGTTGTTGGGTGCCGCCTGTCTATCGGTGCATGCCTCACAAGTCTTCAAAAAAGAAAAAAAGAGGTTTTACCAAAGAACACGACGGACCTTTGTGCGTCGCGCGGCTTTCTTTCGCGGTGTGATCGGTGTCTTGATATTGCCGGTAAATTGTTGCAAACAATGTCAACTTTACCATAGCGAAGTTTCGAATAGGGTTATCCAAATGTTTGGGTTCCTGAAGTGCTTCGCGGATGGTGGCTTCATGCGCAAATGTTTCGCAACAGATTTTTTTAGATGCGAAGCATCTTATGCTCGGGGCTCTGTCCGTCCCTCCCGCGTCCGCCGTCCCGCGTCCCGCGTGCGGCCACTTTCATGAAGTAGGGAAGCACCCATTATGCGAACCAGAACACTGTAGTAATAGGAAGGCCGTCAACCACTACTAGAGTCATCAGAGTCATGGCCGAGAGCACAGAGAGGCTTCCTAGCAATGGCTAGGCAGGTGGTGTCTGCAGCCCAGGTTGATCCCATTCCATGATCTTGCTTGCATGTGTTTGGAGGGGGCTTAGTCCGTCCCTCCTTCCGCGTCCCACACCACCACAGCGCATGCGCGTCCCCCCCCCTCTCTCTCCTGCGCTCACCCCCTTTCTCTACTCTAGGAATCCTCTACTCTACGGAGCGGCCCCCCGCGTCCCACACCCCCTACAGCGCATGCGCGTCCCCTCCCCCTATCCTGTACTACGCTCACCCCCTTTCTTTACTCTAGGAATCCTCTACTCTACGGAGCGGCTCCCGCGTCCCACACCCCCACAGCGCATGCGCGTCCCCTCCCCCCCTCTCTGCTCTAGGAATCCTCTACTCTACGGAGCGGCTCCCGCGTCCCACACCCCCCACGGCGCATGCACGTCCCCTCCCCCCTCTCTCCTCTCCTACGGTCCCCCCCGTCCTGTCCTCTAGGAATCCTCTACGGAGCGGCGCGCACGACAGGTGGTGTGACAGCTGCATACTCCGCTGGGGGGCGCCACGGTAGTTCCGCGGTATGAAAGTAAAGGAGCGCGCGCGCCTCATTCTTTCTCCTGTGCAGCGCCGCGATGAGCGCCGGGACCGCTGCCGTGAAATGAGAGCGGCGACGTTCCTCCCGCTCAAGCTGATTATCTCTCCGCTGCTTCGCATACACACATGGTTCCCTTTAGCGGGAGATGGGGAAGTTTTTTTTTTTTCACAGCTGACAGGCCTATCAAATCCGAATCTGCAATGAATAACCAAGGGAAACTTAACAATACAATCGCCTGCGACACAGCTAGGCTTTTCGCTTCTTGGTAGAATTTCTAATCGTTAAGTTCACATCAGTAAGCAGTTAACTGCCCTTGGCGCTTTGTAATTTTAATATTAGCCAATATTAGCTCAGTAAAATCCAAATTTAATTATGTCAGCCTAAACCTTCCCTTTTTAGGCCTGTTTTAGATCTTTAGATTATCTAAAGATCTTTACATTATCAATCTTTAGATCTTTAGATTATCTTCGAAAAAGAGTGGTGATGCTCTGTTAAATGTTTATTGTTTTGGGGGTCGGGAATAAAGTGGTGACCTCCATTCATCATTTTTTGTATCTTGCGAACGTCATAAAATAATAGATATCGAGGCCTTACTTGATGCAATAGGCAGAAGCCCAAACTCACCGTATGATTCTGACGGACGTCCTAGGGGAGGACTACGGAAATTCTGACCATCTGGCGCTTTTAAGTGTGCCACCATCCTTTCTTACCAGTAAAGTTTCAATACACGTATCTCGTGGGCATGCTGTCTTGGCAACGTAGTATATGTCTTGATGAATGCAAAAAAAAAAAAGGGGGGGGGGGGGGCTTGCGTTATCGTTTGTTTTCCTTTGTCCGTGTCTGTTAGTGGGCCCTCCCCCCTTTCCCTGTTTGCATAATTCTTAACAAATAACAATTGGCCCAAAATTGAGTTAAAAAACAGAATATACTTGCGATGCAAGCCCCAAACACGTGTCGTGTATGGCGCGTGCGCAATGGCGACAACGCAGGCGATTACGGTACCCCCTGTTATTCAGCCACTAGTGACAAATAAGGGCGAAATAAGAGCACGATGATTAAGAGGGGCACCCCCCCCCCCCCCCCCCACTCCAATAATTTAAAGAGTGGTGCCAACACTGCCCCATACATTCACTCAGTCGGGCCTGTGACGTGATAGGTTAACGTGCTGGGTTATGGCCACGCATGTTTCTTTGAGGATACTGGCGGCCGAGTACCCCTTATGCTGCACTCCAGCAACTTTCCTCCCACGTTTGTCCCCAGAACGACTGGGATCAATAATAATAATGTAATAACTGAGGGAGTTCTCACGATATGATTTTGAGGGGTGTCCTAGTGGATGACTCCGGAAATTCTGACCATCGGGCGTTCTTTAACGTGCACTTAAATCTGAGTACACGGTCTGCAAGAATTTCGCCCCCCAACAGAATTCTGCCGCCGCGGCAACCATGTGAATCCGCGACTTATGAGTCCGCAGTCGAGCACCACAAGCAGTAACGCACCGCGGCCGGTCGCCGCAATCAATTACAGGCTGGTGTGAAGAGCATCTCATCGCTTCCTTTTCATTTTTGCACTCATTCCGGATGCTGTTTTCTTTGGGACTCGACCAACAAGTGGTAGTTGGGAGGGGGGAGGGGGGAGACGCTAAGGTAAAACTTCGCCTACCCCCCCCCCCCCCCCCCCCAATGAAGAAACCTGCGTGCACCTATGATGACATTTGCTTACTAATGTCCCGATAAGCGATGCTTAGTCAACCGCACCTACTTGCCGAGCGAGTTTTATTGACATATAGTACTCGTAAAGCTGCCAGCGAGCAGGAATTTATTTGCGTGCGATATACAGGGTGTTTTTTTTTAAGCAATACAGATTTTTCCTTAAAAACCTATAATAGTTAGGCACTTGTCGCCTTCGCAGCCAATTTTTAGGCCAAGGCGGAAAGATTTTGCCACTGATTAGATCACTCAGAAATGGTTAATTAACAACAATAATTCAATTAACTTTTTTACTATCAATTTTAGGGTGGTTGTTCATATGGCGAAGTTGTTCTACGTCACAATTTATGGCGAGCCCAATTTTTAAAAATCGAAAATATCGCGTGTAGTTTGAGAGATCCATCGTCGAACTTCCAGAACGCGATGCCGGAGATACCGAAGCTGACGCACCGGGTGACGTAGAACAACTAAACTGTGACGTAGAACAACTTCGCCATATAAACAACCGCCGTAAAATTGATAATTAAAAAAATAATTAAATTATTTCTGTGAATTAATCAATTCTGAGTAACCCAGTTAGTGGCAAAATCTTTCCGCCTCGGCCTAGAAATGGGCTGCGAAGACGACAAGTGCCTAACTATTACACTTTTTAAAGGAAAAATATGTATTGCTTAAAAAAAATCACCGCCCAAGCACTCCGTACAAATGGTTACCCAGCGAAGCTGAAATGTGCGGCCCCAGTGTTTAGCAGTGGGTTCAACCCGACGCTGCACTGAAGCCTTCCACAATTATCGTTGCCAGGTTGTGGTCGAACCACAGGCGGTCACAGACGTCGCAGCCGAAGCCAAAGTGCCGCTGGAGAAACTCTCGCCCAAAGCGGGCGTTCGCCCCGGCGAACGCGCTCCCGCAATCACGTCGACGCTGTTCTGCGCGCAACGCCGTTTCTTCGGCGCGCCAGAGGGCGCGCCGTGGCTGCAAGCGTTTCACCTTGCAAGCGTCGTACCCAAGCTCGCGCGCCAATGGCGCGCGAGCTTCAGTACGACGCTCAGAACGACGTAACTGATAGCACAGCCAATGGAGACCGCTCGTGACACAGATGCCGAGCGGTTTTAAATGCGAATGCATTTCTTAGTCGGGCTATGTCAGGCGGCGTTGTCCGGCGTTGTCCGCGGAGGAGGAGGAGGAGGATAGGTTGAGGAGGTGTCCGCGCGCCGGCAGGTGTTATATCTCCGCTCTCACTCCCCCTCCCATAGCAACAGCTGCGGGCGCGCGCGCTTATCCTCGCCCCTAGCAACCGGAGCATGTGGTGCGAGAGAGTGTAGGAGAGGGTAGGTGCAGTGCTCCGCCGCTCCTTCTCTCGCCGTTCGCTCTCTCTCCTCCCTGCGCCCCACTCTCCCGTCCGCTCGCGCCTCACTCTCGACCGTTCGCTGGCTGGGCGCCTCTCAAGGCGATGGCAGAAGTCGGTGTCGGCGTGCATTCGCATTTCCTCACGATTCCCTTCGGGGAGGTGGGGGGCATTTTTCGTTTCTCCTAGCCATATACAGCTTTCGCTGTAAAAAAACACCCTGTATATATTCCGTGGTGTTTTAACGCTGTGAAGCCGATTCGACAGGAATACATCACTTAACTGCCAACTGTTTTTCGTTAAGAAGGCGTTATACTAAACACTACCGTGCAACCGCAACGCGACCGCTTCAGGCCACCTCAAGGCACAAAAGTTAAGCGGATCAATCGGACACGTAGACGCAACACTCATCCCCCGGCTTTATGTTGTCGATGTGCGAACTCGCTCGATCCAACGAAATCCCCTCTTTTTGTAGGTCCTCATCGATTCATGTTAGGAGGGGAGATAAAGTAATGCCCCCCCCTCCTCCGCCGTGTAAAGTAAAAGTGACCTGTAAACAAGAAAGAGAAATCGGATTGGGAAGTCCAGAAAAGGCTGAGCGTTGCACGTTCGTTTGTTTGCGTCGGCAGTGACATGACAAATTGCGGGATTACACGGATTGGAATAAATGTGAAACAGGGAACTACATTGGTGTTGAACGTGTGGAGCACGTTAGGGGACCGGGCCAGGGTTGCCACGTCTAAAACCAAAAAAGGAGCCAGGAAATTAGAAGAAGTATCCAAGAAGTAGCCAATTTGAGTCAAGGACCGCAAACGTAGCCATGCGAGGGCAAAAAAAAAAAAGACGGCGATGTGTTTATCCATATGACAAAAGCCTTTCTTCGAAGATGTAGATAAGTACATAGTGAATACTTCAAGATCACAATTCTTCGAATTAAAGCATAAAGTGATAGCCTTAGCAATTATTTTGTTAGGATGACGAAGTTTCTTGTGTTGTCGCAAAAAATGACACTTTCTTCACGCATATCGCGTCACATTTTATTAAGAGCGCCACAAGTAACAGTATTCCGGCGACCATAAAAATGAGTGTGATGTTAATGTGCTCAAAATTACAGTTGATACGATTAAGGTATAAACTGTAGTCACTTTTCAATCATTTATGTCATGATGACAAAGTCAGAGCACCAAACTTCCGGAGCCCTCTGCGACGCTGTGCCTCATAATGTAATCGTGGTTCTTGTAGCCAAAAACCCCATGGACTGTTGTTATTGAAGACCAAGCAGTCATTATTCCTGAACAGCATCCCGTACCAAATCCTAAGGCATGACGCAAACAGTTCGATGGATATCCGATATCCAATGTCGATGACTGCAGTGCGCTTCCGATTGCCCTCATCACATCCAATTACGGTTTGAAGTCGTGTAAAGCAGTATAGGTGGTCTGAAAAATGAGGCCGCATGCAACAGTTTTCCCCGAGTCCCAGCAACATGCATATAAGCTTTTGTTTTTAGTGAAATGCAAACCATTATGTAGATGGAGTGTAGACTAAATATACATGATATTAGTGAAATGTAGACGATTGGTAGCCTTAGAATCAATAACAAATCATTTGAAGCGCTAATAAAAAAATATTCAGGAGATCTGGCCCTAGCAAAAATATGGGGCCAAGCGAAGGCTGCCTTCTTTCTTTCTTTCTTTCTTTCTTTCTTTCTTTCTTTCTTTCTTTCTTTCTTTCTTTCTTTCTTTCTTTCTTTCTTTCTTTCTTTCTTTGTTTCTTTCTTTGTTTCTTTCTTTCTTTCTTTGTTTGTTTCTTTCTTTCTTTCTTTCTTTCTTTCTTTCTTTCTTTCTTTCTTCCTTTCTTTCTTTCTTTCTTTCTTTCTTGCTTTCTTGCTTTCTTTCTTTCTTTCTTTCTTTCTTTCTTTCTTTCTTTCTTTAAAAGTTCCTTTGTGCTCGACTACGACGTCGGCTCCAAAATATGAAATATGAAAAGTTCACATGATAAATAATCAGCAATAGAGCCGTTTCTGTGAGGCCACCTTGAAAGCATACTTTCCCTCACGACAACCTTGTGAGCAGAGAAGCCTGCCGTAGGTCTGTTGAGTACGTAAAAATAACTTATCGATAGATGTGGTAGTAGTTTCTTACTAAATATAAACGGTGTCAGGGTGACAACAAAATGACAGAAACACCGTAAGGTAAGCTGTGGTGAAACCGGTTGCGACGGTGTTCCAACTCGGTTGATAGTGATCGCTTTCAGGTGATCGTAACAAGTGAACCGAGTGTGTTCGTGCAATTCCACAAAGGAGTTGTAAGCTTCGTAGCGATATGTTGCATTTACAGGAGAGAGATTCAAACATTCTCGGATTGAAGAGGCTTGCATGCATTCGGTATTGCAACATGCAGTCGTGCATTTGACGTCACACCACGAGAGTACAACACGTCACGTCATCACTCGGCTGTACGATCAAGTGCGGTCGCGTCGCGCCTTAGACGCTGTCGGTCGCGTGGGACATGTGGGTCACGTGACTCTAGGGGCATCGACTTGGAAGGCGCGCCAATGCTTCCGCGTAGGTAGACAACTCCTCTGGAGGTCCTCATAATCTTACAGCGAAGATGTTTACCTCCTTTAGTCCTTGTGTACTAAGGGGGAAGTAAATAATGCAGCCAAAGAATATCTACACACAAATAAATAAATAAATAAATAAATAAATAAATAAATAAATAAATAAATAAATAGGCAGCTTCGCACTGGTGGTGCCAAGCCTGAAGGAAGTGTGGGGCGGCTGGGCAGCCTTTGTTCATTTTCAGTTTTCTCTTTCTTTCCTCCTCTCTTTCTTTCTAGTTATATTCTCCAGTTCTTTCGTTATTTCTATTTTTCTTTATTTTCTTTTTATTTCCTTCTCCTTTTTTTTTCTATTTCTTGCTCGCTTCCTCTCTTTTCAATTTTTATACGTGGTTTTGCCCCTAAAGTGCTCCGCACTTAATATCATCATCAAGGAGCTCGAGAAACAAGAGGAAGACGATTTCTCTTTGGCGTGAGCGCGCGCCCAATATGCTATAGTTGGCTATGCTATATGCGGTTTTGCCTGCGTTAATATCGTCGTATAAGTGCTCGGAGAACTAGACGAAAAAAACTTCTCTTTGGCGCGCGCGCGTGCGCTCTGATGGCTATGCTATATGTTGTTTTGCCTGCGTTACGCCAAGTGACGACGACCGCATACGATCACAGCATACGACAGCCCGACCCCATAAAGTGATCCGCACTTAATAAATAAATAAATAAATAAATAAATAAATAAATAAATAAATAAATAAATAAATAAATAAATAAATAGAGCGCAGCTGGTGGAGTGCGCGAACGCCTTCACGCGGCAGCTCTTGCTTCGGCGTTGTGCGGTGGCGCTGATGTAGTGTGACGTGTAGCACTGCGAGAAACCGGCGAAGACGAAGCGCCGAGACGTCGCAGCGCGTTCTTGTTGATGAAGGCTTAGCTAAGACTTTTCAGACTCATAATATCAAACTTATTACAACGTTATTCTCAGAAAAATATGATGTCTAGCATCGCAAATGTAAGGCAAAACAATGATAGAACACAAATTCAGAGAGCCGACTAAGACAAGGCGAGATTTGTGAATAGTCCAGAGTGCATATTCTACAACTGTACAACATGCTCTTGTTCCCCGTAATCAAGAATTTCAATTGGCACGCAGCGAGTTCTGCAGTTTTACTAGGGTTTCTCCCACAAATGCTTATGTTCGTCACTACAGTGAAGTTTTTCAATGAGAAATTACATATTGAATCGGACGCGCCCCACAATAAATAGTGCGGTTTGGTTGTCGCATAAACGCGCGGAATTCAGGAGCTTTTATGTCAAGCCAACCATATAAAGCAAAGTGCTTCGAGGCACAATTTATGCGACCGAAAGAGATGGGCCATGCAATAACCTTTAGTTATCACCGGAAGCATGCCAATGCTTGATTGCTCAAAAATGCATGCAAGCGTTCTCTGCTGTATCACAATTTGCCAAGTATTTAAGTAGCCCGAAGGCTTTTTCCTGTTATCGCGTCGCTTTTGTCTGGATGTTGAAGCGTTCACTTTAAACAAGATTATTCGAACTCATATTTTTTCGCGGTACACACCGAGTGCTGGCTTATTTCTTTTTGAATAATTGTTGTTCCCTTCAAATTATGATTCTTTTAAGTATAGCGTCTTCCCAAGAGCTATCAGCAAATTGAATTCCTGCCGGAAAAGCAGTTTTAGTGCTCATCCGCTGATTTATTCTTAAAACACATATATATAGCTTATATTGTGATTTGTAACTAGCATACTTCTCGTTGCCTTTATGTGATCTGTTGCGTTTAATCCTATTATCTGCTGCTATGTATCTTGCTGATATCAAATTTGTCCACCCATCCGTTAGTCTTGATGGCACAAAACAATTATGTTTGAGTCGCTGCCTTTCCCTGGCAGCAGGCTTTTGTATATGTGTACATTCGCACATTCAGTCTTGTTTATTTTTATTTATTTATTGCTGTTTTCTGGAATGTTCAGTGGTGGATAGGATCCCAGAGGCGAGCCATACTTTCGTATTACTTTTTTCACACAACACTCGAGGTCATCAGAGAAATTTTTTGCCGACTATTTCTAGTTAAGCTCAACGCAATCATACTTGCTTACACGAAACGGTTTAGGCTCTGACCATGTGGTGTTATGCTTCTGAGAAGTAGTTCGCCTGCAAAGGAACGCCGAAATAATCATCGTGTAGGCATTCTCCTAAATTCGACGAGGCGAGACGTTGTGCAAATATTTCTCCGGTATTTATTGTCTGATCAGAATTCTTTTGCGTGACGGCTGAAAAAGCAGCCAAAAAGTATTCAGCCCATATGTGGCACACATCTGGCTTGGCCCAATTGTGTATATTTGTTTTATTTGTAATTGCTTGTTCTCTTTATTATGTTTCCGCGCTGGTTTGGTCATTTGAGGTCCGAACGTATGGTACACCATGAACAGATTATCGAGCCATAGCTCGGTGTTGCTTGCTTTGGAAAAGGGTGAGATCATTGGTTTGCAGAGCTTGAACTTAATTGCACGTCTTGGTAATGGTGACGACGACGAGGAGTTTACGCGCTTCGACTACACGCCGCGACAAGTGAGCCAATGTGCTGCGCCACAGAGACGCTGTCCGGCGCCGTCAGCGCAGTGGGCGCAAACGTGTGTTGATATTCGATTCAAAGAGCTACTCTGGCGATGTGGTGGGCCCTAGTGGGGTCCTCCGAAAATTTCGACCGCCTGGGGTTCTTTAACTTGCACTGGAGCCTTAACACACGGGCCTCTAGCACTCTGCATCCACGAAAATGCGACCGTCGCGGCCGCGATCTAACCACGACTATTGGGTCAGCAGCCGCACACTGTTCATAGAGGATCGTTTTTCTTCGTTAATCTACTTATCAACCACAAAGCAAGCCTAAATTTCTATGCTCTACAGTTCTCGCATATTGAAATGCGACATCATTTTTCTAGCATAACGAACAACCACGTGACAACCGCGTCATGTCACTGCAAACCCGGTCGCTAATGGTGAGGTCGGCTCTGGCGTAAGTGTTCGAGTCACAGTTACGCCGTTATGACACGAACTGTAGACGCTGGAAACGAAAGTACGTGCGTTACTTAGCCATAACCATAGTGTAGGAAAAGGGTTAAGTCAACGCGGCAAGCGAGCCTGGCAAAAATTTTGTTGCGACTTACGTACGCGCTCGTAGATGGCGCTACGTGAACGGGGGGCCGCCGACCACTTAGCGCTCCCGCATAGTCTATTCCGAAAACCGCGTCACTGCATCCGTGATTTTCTCACGCTGCCACTTGAAGGCGCGGTGTTGCCGTGCGTCGCAGCTCGCCTCGTCCGTTTATTTTTATTTACTTTTTTTTCTCACGAAAGTGTTTTATGCTGAGGTCCACCAAGCTTTGACTGATGTTTTTCCGTCACGAATATTGCCGTTGGTAAAATGCACACGAATATCGTGTTGGTAAAATGCGCAATAAACACATGAGAAAAAAAGACAAGACGAAAAAATTCAACTGACGGTGATTTGAAGTGAATGTCGCGTACGGGTGTTTTACAGTAGGTGCGTGTTGATGCCAGCTTTCTACAGGACCATATGTAGTGTCCAAGTACATGTAAGCAACTTCAGCTGTCACAACAGTTAAATCATGATCATGGGCGTTAGTCGTCGAGATGGAGATGTGCCACTGGGTGTCAACGTCCATGTGAAAGTGTGCCAAACACCAATAAACGCTTCCACAAGCTCTCAGACATTGTACAAGCTCTCATTGTCAAGTTCGGTGAAGAAATGTTTCCGTTTCGAGTTATACGGATTGCTATGACGGAGGGATCAGGCATGCTTTTAGGGGCTGAAACACCTTAGGGTCTAGACTTCTCCGTTGTCCGTTGTTCGGCGATGACGATGACGATGATGACGATGAAGAGTAAGTGCGTTGCAGACCACACATTCTCTTTCTGCCACCACGGCACAGCACATGCAAGTTACCCACTATACGTCATGACAATGACGATGACGCTGATGACGATGAAGAATAAGCGCGTTCCAGACCACACATTCTCTTTCTGCCATGGATGAAAACGATCGTGGAAAGCGCTCTCGCCCGCGGAAAGGCAAAGTGGCAACGCCGACAACAAGCTGCTACTCCGGTGGGGAGAGCGTGGCATGCGGCGGCTCAACGTTTACGCAGACAGCAAGCTACCCCGGTTGCGAGAGCTCGGGAAGCAGCGGAAAAACGGCAACGCCGACAACAAGCTGCTACCCCGGGGTTGAGGGCGCGGGAAGCGGCGGCTCAACGGCAGAAATACAGTGTATATACTGTACACACGCGTTGTCCACTCATTCACATGCGCAAGTGGGCAATGTCACGGGTGATTTACGGTAAGAACGATCCCCAGTGCTTCGCCCACTCGTCATGATTCACTTCGTGGAGATGCGTAGATCTTTACAGCGGAAAGCTGTTGTGAGATCACAACAAGGGCCCGTTTTTGCGCCGTAGTTGTCCGCCCACCGCCGCCGCCGCGGGTGTCCGCAACCACTATCACGCGAAATAAGAAAAATCTGAATAAATAACAAATACCTAGGACAGACGGGAATGGAACCCGGGCCCTTTGTGTGGCAGCCCAGTACTCTACCACTGAGCTACGACGATGCTTGAAACTGTGTTGCAAACTGACTGAATGCAGGCTTCATGTCGGGTTGAGGAAATCGCGTTAACATGTGTAATAAAGCGTTTTAGAACAGTAAAGTGACAACCAGGCGTCACACAATGCGAATTGGCGTAACGGGTGGGTCGTTCAATGCTCCAACCCGCCCATTACAAAAGCCTCAGGCATAATTCTTCATCGTCGTCAGCCACAGTATCAACAAAGTGCACATAATGCGTTACAAGTGTGTAGCGGGTACCGCGCTTTTCCGAAGAATGACGAATAATGGCACAGTGGACGCTTCCCCACTGCACGAAAATTATGATGATTTATGGCGTAGTGGGTACCATGCAAGTGAGCTTGTAGTAGCTGTCCCAAAAGTGTTCAAAAAAGGCTGTAGAAAGGCCGCTCTTCCAGCTTTCGCTGTGACTGTGCTGCGCGTTCCGCGCAGGCCTGGCGGGCTTTTTTATTGCGATAGCAATTATATGGACACTCGCGGCTGGTTTTCGCCGTCGGCGTCGGCGTCCGCGTCGGCGTCATTTGCCGTATATGTATATGTATACATATAACCGGGCCCGCCCGTCGTTCGTGAGCGTGAAAAGACGCGAGGGGGGGTGGGGGGGGTCCCTCGAGCGACCTTCGATTTTACGAGCGGGGGCGCGCGCGTTATCTCCCCTTCTCGGCGGCCGACAGCGGGCGGGGGGGGGGGGGGGCGGGGCGCGCGCTTTATGTCCCCTTCTCATCTCCCCTTCTCATCTCCCCTTCTCGGCGGCCGGGCCGGCGTACCCTTCTACGTGCTGCGCTCTCAACGCGAAGAGAATTCTCTTAAAGTGGTGGTGCCATCAAATTTGGAGTCTATAACAAGCCTGTTGCGGGTTTCCGTATGCAAGGACACTCCACACAAAGGGTCGGACACAGCAAACGTTTAGAATATATTTTAATTCACTTCCAAAGCGCACCTAAATGCTCATTCTCCCGACCGAGACCCATCACTATGCATCAAAACTGACGCAGCTCTATAGGAAAGACAACGAAAGTTGTAGTGACGTCACACCAATCTGTAGTGCCGTTAGTGACCTCCGGTCCTCCGACACCTCCGAAACGTACGTATCGGCAAAGCATCGGTTGCTACATCACTCGCCGAGTTTAGATCACTTCCTGGCTAAGTGCTGCGCATCTCCGCTCGAGCCTTGTGTGCTCACGTGACCAAGCCTCCTACACTGCTACGTCACTGCCCAAGTTGGCGCCCAGAAACCGAAACCGAAAGTTGTCCTTCATAAATAAGGCGATAATAAATTATTTAGAGAGAATACGTGAATCGGTGCGTGTATCATGCTTCCTGGAGCTATAACAAAAGCTTGCAGCGAAGAACGCGCTAGCCACAAATTTGGTGGCACCACCCCTTTAAACAAGCGTTATTTACAGTTGCGTGAGATCGGATCCAAAAAGAGTTAGCTACCAGCCTCACTTCGTATAACATTACAATTTTTTGCTTATCGCATTCATTGCTTCACCCTTGCGGTGAAACTGTGACTTTTTTTCTCTCTCTCTCTTGCGACAGATAGCTTGGGCACTGTGCAAATACAGCAGGCATTGCACGCTTTCCGGGGCTTGGGCACGAAGACACTACCGTTGTAGACAAGCTTCCCAGGTTTTGGTCACCAGATGGGGCTCGAAGTGGCTTTCGCAAAGGTGGTAGGTAGAGTGCAACAAGCGATCTTTGGCAGGCGCTCTTCTTTCGGTGCGGAAAAAAACAATGAGTTTCTCAGTGCACGACTTGTACCCTCTCGTGCAACGTGAGGTGAAACACTTCTTCTTCATTTATTCCTGGGCCCACGCACCTTACACAAGTTCACGGGATGAAAGCAAACTGTCACAGAGTACGAATAGTTTCACAAAACGCGAATAAAGACGTTTTGACATGAAACGTACCGTCGCAGACAGAGCGAAGGGGCGACCAACAGTTTTACACACGTTGTACTGGCCCCCATGCGCCTGGCGCCGTCTGGTGAAAAAATCGATTGGTCTGCACGGATCGCGCAGCACAGTCTCAATTGAAAGCAGGAAGAGTGGCCTTTCTGGAGACCGTTGAAGACAATTGGGGCAACTAACACATGTACACATGCAACTTCAGATATCATTGGATAAGTTCACCCACTAATTGGCCAATCCCCTCCAATGGGTATGAGCCATGTCCAGAGGATAACAACAACAACAACAACAAGGTACCAGTTATGTCATTAATAATCGTAATTTTCGTGATGAAGGGAAGCACCCACTATGCGATGATTCGTCCTTCTGCGCAGAAGGCGTGGTACCCGCTACACACCTGTAAGGACATTATGTGCACATTGTTGATGTTGTAGCTGATGACGAAGAATTATGGCTGAGCCTCTTGTAATGGGTTGGAAGCATTCAACGACCCAGTCGTTGCGCAATTCACATTGTGTGAGGCCTGTTTGGTATTTTACTCCTCTACGACGCCATATTAGATACGTTAACAGGATTCCTTGCCCAACATACGCATGTATATGGGTATTTTTCGAAGGGCTTTCAAGCACCAGCGTGGCTATGTGGTAGACTATTCGAGTGCCACGCAGGAGGGCCTGGGCTGAAATGCCACCCAATCTCAGAAATTTTGTTCTGATTTCGCGAGGTAGTGGCTACGGACACCGGCGACTGCGGCGGCGGCGATGGCGGACAACTACGGTTCCAAAATCGGCCGTTGTTGTGATCTCATAACAGCTTTCGCTGTTAAAAGGGCGGACGTGAACGACTTTTCGATGCTACTGCTCCGCTGCGCGAGCCGATGTGTCATCTCTCCTTCCTACAACGTTGCCCTAGCTTCTTTCTTGAAATACTGTAGCACTACACTTGACGAGGACAAGAAGAGAAGTACGTGACAGAACGGGCGCTGTACTTCTCTTCTTGTCCTCGCCAAATGTAGCGCTACAATATTTTAAGTAAGAATGCGTCACCAACTACCCCCCAACGTGTTTTGTTAAGTGCCGTAACTTTTCTCGTTTCACTCCGCGAGTACTTTATTATTACCTGCGTGTGTAACAACCTTTGTTCTATCAAATTTCTTCCAGGCTTTCTTTTTTTTCTTTTTTTTTATGACCGACCTCCTAAACGTTTCATTCTTATCTCCACCACTGAGTTGCCAATCCTTTCCATCTCGTTTCAAAGGCCAGGGTCCCCGATGGAAAAGGCGCCTTCTCTGAAATGCGACTGAGGCGCCACTCCACGGTGAACGCAACAACGACGCCCATCTGAAGTCGTGTAGCTATACGATTGTAAAGCTATATGTTACGCTGAATTCTCTCGGCTCTCCACGCGGCGACATTTCCAGCGTTCGCAGGCCGTCGTCCCCCCCGGGGCGCTACTCGGGAGCCAAATGGGGCTTCGCTTCCGGCTCTTTTGCCGACTCATATATTGGCCGCACTGGTGCGGGCTCCAAGGGGTCGAAATTCAATTTCCTCTCCACACCAGGCTGCCGCAGCGCGGGGCGCCGGCTGCGTCGTCCACCCTGAAACAACGGGACTTGCCGAGCCCGCTTTGCATTATTGCTCGTGGCTCCCGATATTAGTGCGCGGTAATATCCCCGCCCAAACGCGGGAAGACGGCCGTGTAATGGCGCGCACTGTAGTGCGCGCGCTGGTGTCCATGCATTTATTTTCTCGCGTCGGTTGCAGCGCGAACGCCGGGGGGTAATTGTGCTCGGTAGAATCGCGGAGAGTATTCAGCGTCTCGTATACAACACGAGACGGTAGTTACGCGGGCTCGTAGGCACTTGGATATGCTCATATACGCGTGCTCACAGGACAGGGGGTTGGAGGGGGAGCCCTCTGTACTCATCGCGATGTTGTGCTAAATCTGCCCCATATTTTTCCTCAGTCGGTCCCATCCAGTCATTGTTGAAAGCGCATTGTTGTAGCTATCCAGAGTTTTGGCCATAATGGCTGCTGAGGACTCCTGCTGCGTTCCAAGAACATTTAACTTTCGAACTTCACGCCTTGTGGCGTAATGAACTTCAGGCAGATTCAGCGGCCAAACCGAAACCGAAACGCGGAAGAGCGCCACTGTCACATTGGTCTGAGTCGTCCAGAATGAGCGAACGTCATTATATCAACCATGAATTGACTTCTTGTGGCGCGATTTTGTACGCATTCCAAATAAGAACGGGGGCGTTCCCGTGCTTAACGTCACAAACACGTGACTGTTGTGAGGGCACGTTCCGATCCAAGTCAAGCCGTCTGGCAGCCATTACAATCCATGCTTATCGGTTTCGGACGGTGCTGAGAACCGTCCGAAACCGATAAGCGGATTATAATGGCTGTCAGACCGCTTGACTTGGATCGGAACGTGCCCTCACAACAGTCACGTGTTTGTGACGTTAAGCACGGGAACGCCCCCGTTCTTATTTGGAATGCGTACAAAATCGCGCCATTGGTGTGAGTGTGTGGGCTGCGCTTGCAGTAGTAGCACGCATGACACACATACGTTAACGAACGGGGACGCACTGCACCTTTGTAACCATTGTCTTGAACAGTGACGTCATTCTAGTCGTCTGCTTGTTGCGCTCATCGGTGCTTGGGTTTCGGTTTCGCCATTGAATTTGCCTGAACTTCATTACGCCACAATAATTATTAGAGGCCGCTTTTTCGAAATCACAAAGCTGAAATGGGTTCTTCGCATGAAGGACTTCAATTCTCCCATTGAACTTAACCACCTAACTCTCCTAATTAAAAAGTTAATTAATTTAACTTTCTTAATTACTGTCCAAAATCATGTTTTCAACCATCTTAATATGCCTGCCGCTACAGAAAAAGCAAATTGGGAAGACAGCGAGCCAATGCCGCATTTTGCTGATTTTTTTAAAAAATAGTGGACACATTTCTTGAAACACCCTGTATATGCTCCCGAATAGAGCAAGAAAAGACGCGTGCGTGAATGCACCGAAATGAATACCATCAGCTGCAACATCCAACTAAGTTTCTTCTGGACATATTGGGCATATGTACAGAGAGTATATTGTACCGTAAGCTACACTGGCCGAGGTTGAGCCGTTTCGCGTGGTTTATCGAGAGCCGTGCTGCGCATGCCCGAGGAGCAGTCCGTCCGCCCGTCCATCTGTCCGTCCGTGCGTCCGTCCGTCCGTCCGTCCGTCCGCCTGTCTGTCTGTCTGTCTGTCTGTCTGTCTGTCTGTCTGTCTGTCTGTCTGTCTGTCTGTCTGTCTGTCTGTCTGTCTGTCTGTCTGTCTGTCTGTCTGTCCATTCGTCCGTCCGCAGCTCACGCTACGCATATCCTGGCTTAGCCGAGCTAAGCCACTGCTAAAGTTTTTTCCAAATACCCCCAACGCCACGAAATTTATCTTTCCGTTTGATCCCCGACATTAACAAAGTTAAACTGACTCACTCAGAAAGCCAGGAACGTGATCGATTTTCTGAGGCCCTAGTTATTGTGTGCTTCACAGGGGAAATGTAATTGAATGTCCGTATTAAAAGAAAAGTCCGCCTCGGTGGCTCAGTGCCTGGAGTGCTCGGCTGCTGACCCGAAGGTCGCGAGTTCGATCTCGGCCACGGCGGTCGCATTTCGGAGGAGGCGAAATGGTAGATGCCCGTGTACTGTGCGATGTCAGTGCACGTTAAAGAACACCAGATGGTCAAAATTTCCGGAGCCCTCCATTATGGCTTCCCTCATAATCATATCGTGGTTTTGGTACGTAAAACGCCGCATATTATTATTATTAAAAAAAAGAAATGTGCAAACTTTAATTTAATGGGTGCTGTTACAACATGTTTTATTAAGGAATGGCACGCGTTGACACACTCATTGTGATACTGCAGTAGCAACCTGCGCTTACAAGAAGGCTGCAGCGGTACATGCGTTCGTCACAGTAGTACCTTTCAGCATTCTTAGCCAACATTGCTAAGCTTTCTACGCAAAATGTACATCATCATGTTTTATTATGCTTTTTGTTTACCATGTAATGTATATATGTGTACCTATGTTTTTGTAAAAAAATTTCGCGTGTCTGTGCATGTTCTGTTAAAATGTTATTGATGTCCAGAGTCTCTGTTAATAAATTTCTCTAAACACACATCCGTCCATGACGGACGGATGAACAGATGCACAGATAGAAGTAATGCAAATGAGTTCTGCGGAATCCCGTAAGGTGCCAGAAGGGTTACGAAAGGGAAAATAGACAACCAACCATTTGTAGCACGAAGGCCACAAGGAAATCCGTATGGATTTCTCAGAAAGAAAAGCCTCTTAGTTGCCGAAAAATTCGTCCTTGTCCGGGGTTCGAACCCGGGACCAACGCCTATCCGGGGCGGTTGCTCTACCAAGTGAACTAAACCAGGAAGCTGGCAATTGGCAGCGCGAGGGCGAATTCATCGACAAGGAAATCCGTGCGGATTTCCTTGTGGCTTCGTACTACAAATGGGTGGTTGTCTATTTTCCCTTTCTTCATGCACAGACAGAGTACGGTCTATTTTAAACCTATATGCGCGCTATGAACGCTCTATGTACGGTATATGTAACGCCTGTGTTTCGCTCCGACGGGGAGCTACGACGACGGCGACAACGGACATGGTGCGAGCCTAAGGAGCTTCACTCCTAAAACGATTGCTTGGTTCACACGTGCCGCTTCGCCTACTTGGCATACGGGACATTATTCATCTAAATAGCAATTAGACCTCAGGTTTGGCTTCGCATAATCGTCCCATTAACAGCGCCTAACTATGCGGCGTCATGCGCTGTTTAGAGGGTGGTGATGCGGGCTTGATGGTTGGTCATAGGCCTACTTGTACGAGGTGAGCGCACACGGACAAGAGGAAGAGATGTACACACACTGGCGCTACTAACAACAATAGTTTATTTCCTTCACCTCCCCACTAGTATGCCTGCTTTGCACACGACAGTCACATGAACACATTCTCAAAAAACAATACCGCCTTTGATACCGTGGCGGACGTGCTCGAAGAGACAGATAATCAGGATGCAAAGGCAACTCAGAGACACACCATGCGCAGAAAGTGCAATTCCTTCATACTCAGAGACGGTGAGAGTTTGCTAACGCATGCGTCGCCGAAAAGATCAATTTGTTCCGCTTCAATGATGAGACTAGTGATTTCAGACCGGTTCCTGCTCACGACATGTCCGGCTCAGTGAGCACTGTAATAAAGTAGGAAAGTCGCCACCGGACGGCCTTCTGGCGCAGCACTGCCAGAGTTGTTCATGCAAACCAAATTTTCGTGGAACCGTTGTCGTCAGCAGGAACCGGTCCGAAATCACTAGGGCTCATCATTGAAGCGCAACAAATTGATCTTTTCGTTAGGGGGGGGGGGATGCGCTACAGTTAACTGGGACTTAACAAAGCTAGAGGACCGGACGAACGAAATGGACACGACAAGCGCAAACTATCAACTGAATTTATTGAATCCGTCCTCTAGCTTTGTTAAGTCCCAGTTAACTGTAGCGCATTTTCCCCCCCCCCCCAACATGCACAACCAACTAGCCCAATTTCTTACTTTGTTGATCTTTTCGGCCACGGATGGGTTAGCAAACCCTCACTATCTATGAGTTGCCTTTGCATCCTGATTATCTGTCTCTTCGAGCACGTCCGCCACGGTATCAAAGGCGGTATTGTTTTTTGAGAATGTGTTCATGTGACTGTCGCGTGCAAAGCAGGCATACTAGTGGGGAGGTGAAGGAAATAAACTATTGTTGTTAGTAGCGCCAGTGTGCAGTGGCGTAAATCATGGGGGGGGGTCAGGGAGGTCCTGACCCCCCCCCCCCTCCCCTGTGTTCAGGCTGGGGGGGGGGACACTCCATGCAAGTGTCCCCCCCCTCGAAATTTATCTTCCAAATGTCCTATTTGAATTTCTTGACAGTCAAGGACAACGCACTTTCCGTAAAACCAACTCCGAAATCTGAAGCACCTTCAATGAACAGAAACTGATTCGTTCTAGCCGGTACACACGATGGGGAATACCGTTTGTGCGTTAGCACAAGAAGTGCTACCATTTTCATTGCATACTATAACCTGAATGAGCCGGTTGTAAAAATGCTAGTGCCTGCTCACGAGTTGCTATTTTAAACTAAATTTGCCATGCGATATCGCTTATATAGCGTTGGATACTCAGTGCTATTTTTCTGACCAGGTACTCATGTTTGTTTTCTTCTTCTTCTTCTTCTTCTTCTTATTATTATTATTATTATTATTATTATTAATATTATTATTATTAATACTATTATTTTATGGGAATGCATCATTAATTTTATATATATGATTAAACATAAAGCATATACATATAAACAAAATGGCCACCATTGCAAAATGTGTGTCCCCCCCCTTGTGGTTTTTATGGATTTACGCCACTGCCAGTGTGTGTTCCTCTTCCTCTTGTAAGTGTCCTTTTGTGCGCTCATCTCGTACAAGCTATCGAGAGGCTCGACGATGCTTCTGAAGGCATCGAAGTAAATAAACAGTTAATCATTATTATTACAATAACAGGAACAAAACATACCCAATCCATGGGCGTCAGTGCAAGCTCAAGCCACGTAATGGGCGATTTCACAAATTCCTCCGCCTTGGTGCTACTGTTTACGGTGCTCGGCTGCTGACCCGAAGGTCGCGAGTTCAATCCCTGCTACGTCAGTTGCATTTAAATGGAGACGAAATGCTACAGGCCCGTAGTGTGCCGTCCAGTGTCAGTGCATGTTAGCGAAACCCAGGTGGTCAAAATATCCAGATCCCTGCACTACGGCGTCCCTCAACACGTTGTGGTTTTGGCACGTCAAACCCCAGATATTATTAGTGATCGTTTTGCCTATTGTTGGTTCGGGTCTCCTTTGTTACTGTGTTTAAATCTGGCGTAAAAGAGCTACATGTTTGTATTCTTTTTTACTTTTTTATGATACACAACAGACTTTTCACAGCACATTGACGATTGTCATCTCTCGTTTGCCGATATGCCTTGCTTGGTCGTGCAAGCCACCTTTTGGCTTTGACAAGCCTTTTATTTACTATGCATTACTGAAGGTGAAATACTGATTATTATTATTATTATTATTATTATTATTATTATTATTATTATTATTATTATTATTATTATTATTATTATTAATACTACTACTACTACTACTACTACTACTACTACTACTACTACTACTACTACTACGACTACTACTACTGCTACTACTACTACTAGTTATTTGATTTCACCATTTCTAGCTTTCAGCAGAGAGACGAAGTAATGAGCTCCGAATGCGAACGAAGGTGTTAGCCTGTGCTGTATGGGCGCTATGTTGTTACGCTATATTGCTGCCACCTCACGTAGTTTTGCAGCATTGCCTCCGAGATTGTCCCACATTTAATCGAGCGACTTTGACGCGTGACAATGTCATCGCGTGACGTCATATTGGCGTCACGACGAAGTCACAAATGTATACGACCTGTGACGTCATTCTTACGTCCCAAGATGATCTTTTCCATAAGTTCACGTAGGCGCCGATGCCGCTAACGGTCATTTTTAGTGTTTGATGAGGCACCTAAGGTGTTCGCCTTAATAACTGTCGCCGAAAAAAGCACTTTCCTACACTCCTTTAGGCCCCGCCGGATGCCAACTCGTTTCAAAATGAAGGATTTCGAGAAGGCTTCATCGCAGTTTACAATCATTCACCATCTCCGGCCAGCACTTCTAAGGAACGCATTCAATACAGTAGCGCGCCTCTCAGGCTGCAGCAGCGGTAGTAGCGTAATCGATTGACTGCTGTCTCTGTCGATTACGCACAGTGCTGCGCTGTAGCCTATGCCTTACACGCTGCGCTCACTGACGACGCTATTGGGAAATACGACTGCTTTGTCTTCCTGATAAATGAGGATTCCATTGTAATGACAGCGTGTATATTAGAAGACAAGCACGCCTGGCTAGCCCAGCTATGCAGGGAGCCAACAGTCCGGTCGTTACTATTCACTTCCTTTAGATGCTGTGAACAGACACTGCATACCTCTAGTCGCAAGCCTTGTTCCTCTTGGGTGGAACACTACGACGCCCACACGTTCAGGCATTCGTTTGCTTCATATGCTTGCGTTAGTTATTCCTGCTTGGGCAAGCACGAAAGCAGGAGGCGTGCTTGCTCTTTCAGGTGGCTCTTTTTGACTGTTCTGTTACGAGACTCAGTGCTGGGTAATGTATTAGAGGAAAAATACAGCGCGCGAATGAACTGTGCTGGGTTACGTTTATTCGTCCCGTCCATTGGCGCGCTGTGTTTTTTTTTTCTGTTTTCTGATCTCCCTTTAACGTAGTCAGCCTATTTCCTGTGTAATAATTTCACTTTCTTTCTTTTATTTTGGACATTTCAAGTTAGCAGTGTGTTGTAGAAGATCGCCGTTTATTTTGTTTTTTCTGTTTTTAGACTAACACATATTGTCACTTGAACAACACTGTCCTTCTCAATTTTACGCTTGTCATAAGTTGCATCAAAACATTTAGGGATATTTAGCGGTTGCGTAGCGGTCACGTGCGCATTTGTATGCGTCGCTGTCTAATAAGTGACGTTATATCGATCGTGGGCTTCTCGCTCATCGGCCGTTTCTGATGTGGAAGTGTGGTCTATTATCAAGGTGACTTATCATTTTATGTTGG
>JALIZH010018285.1:0-42500 GCA_030522465.1 Rhipicephalus appendiculatus | reverse complement strand
CCAAGGCTCGACAAAGAAAGAAAAAAAAGCTCTTTCGTCTTTCTTTCTGGTTTTTTTAGTTGGCCTAATGTCTTAATTGTCTATTTCGATTAAGTCTATCTTACTACAGGAAAAAAAAACAGCAAATTCATAGCCCAGTTCTCTGCCCTCTGCTGCAGAACGTCCTTATTTACGGCAGAATGTCCTTAGAAAAAGAGCGCCATCTGTCGGATAAGGAAGCGTTCGATCAATAATGCGCCTATAACCATACCGGCGTGCACATTCGCAAAGCTTTATTGAACCGAGAAGCAGAGAACACCCTCTCGTACGAAGAAGTATCAGGCTCCGTCCATAAGAGACATATCTCCGGCACGGCGCGTCGATAAGGGAGGCTGAAAATGGACGCCCAGCATTTGTTTCTTTGAAGAACCGTACTGACAGATCCTTTGACGACAGGGTGAGATGTAGAAAGATAACACTGGAGAAAAAATATTGAATCTCACAAAGGAAACCTTTCGATTGTAAATGCTCTTCATCATTGCCTTGAAGCTCTGTCTAATAACATGTCCATCATCTGCACTGACATCATGACGGATGGGTTGCGCGAATTGGTGTGTATCCAACGTATCGTCAAAATACAGCAAAAACAGACGGATGAGGAAATAAACGAGCAAACATTAACGCTGAATCGCAACAAACTGTTCGCTTTGAACCGTACAGATTGAAAGCACACTAAAGTGAAAAAATGAATCAACGTTAGGCTGATAAACTGCCTAAGGAAGTAACAGGTAAGGCGCGAAAAGGATTGGGGCGAAGCGAAGAGATGAACCATTTTGCTTTACACTACGATTGACACGTGTTCATGTGCTCTGGCATGTTTCCACAGCTCGGGTCAGTGCAGTTTCCGGCGCATGCCCCGACTCTGTTACTGTAGCTCCTGATGAATTGCTAGTTTTGCCATGTGTCTATTTCTGTTACGAGATATACCTTGCTAGACCGCCTATATAAATCGGCGTGGTTTCTGCTAATAAACAGCTCGGAAGTTTAGATGAGTAGAAGTTTGGGCCAGTTGGCGATGCATACTTGGCGAAGTGAAGCGCAATAGCGCTTCGTCCTGTATGTCTCTCCTTTTCTTGTCCCGTCTAATGTGCTTCATTTCGCCAAGCTGGAAGTTGGCGCCCGTGTCTGTCAATTCGTGTCCTCGCTTCGTCCCGTCCTCTTTGCGCCTCACCTGTATTTTTCCTGAAGTATGAAGGAACTAGCTCAAGAACAATACCTGTTGATAAATTGCACTCTGAGAACTGTACTTGAAAATCCCACTGTCTCACAAAGTGAACCCCTGTTCGTCGATAGAACGGTTCTTGATTTATTTCTAGAAGCATTCATGTTAGGTCATGCAAGAGGTCCTCCAACTTGTTTTCAAACTTTGTCTCGAGTGGTTTGACCCTTTTCGCGAGTTCAACATTGGGTGGCATTCTAGTTTACGGCAAGACAATAAGCCAAAATACACAATGGCTCAGCAGCAGCCGCGGTGAAGCTATTACACAACATACCTTAAAATTGAGCGCAACGCAAGAAGTGGCGCTTAGATATTGACATTGCCGCGGACTGCTGCTGAATGTGGCTACGATGCTGCGCGCAGGGTCTTCTATAGCCCTTGTGAAGCGACTAGCCGACTGCGCAGGTGTAGTAGGCGATGGAGACGAAGTTGCACATTGCTTACACTTACCTATATTGCTCCAGTGCAGCATCTGTATAAATTTTGCATTTGTTCCCGATCTAAATGTGGTCACCGAGACCGGTAACCAAACCCGCGACCTTGTGCTTAGCAGCACAATAGCTTCGCAGCTAAACCGCCATGGTGGATGAAGTAGGCAAGGTGACCTCTGCAGGCGTAATCACATGGAATGAGATTATGCGTGTAATTCTGTCGAACGCACTGCCGCTTGTTTAGCTGTACAATCCTGCATAAAAAAGGGGGCTGCCCATTTTCTGCTGGAAAATACGGCAGGCGTTCGCACGTCGCCGCGCTTGTTATGCGACGTGCGGTGCGCGCTTGGCATATCGCTCCAGTGTTCAAGGCGGCAGATGAAAGCGCTGATTCTGCTAATTGCATCCTGAAGTGGTGAGCACACCGGCACTTTGAAGAAACGGGGCACGCGTCTGATGGCGAATCTATGCAAGACGCGATGGTCAGCATCCTCGTTAGAGAAGCCTGATCGTTGCTTCTTTCTTTCTTTCTTTCTTTCTTTCTTTCTTTCTTTCTTTCTTTCTTTCTTTCTTTCTTTCTTCCTTTCTTTCTTTCTTTCTTTCTTTCTTTCTTTCTTTCTTTCTTTCTTTCTTTCTTTCTTTCTTCCTTTCTTTCTTTCTTTCTTTCTTTCTTCCTTTCTTTCTTTCTTTCTTTCTTTCTTTCTTTCTTTCTTTCTTTCTTTCTTTCTTTCTTCCTTTCTTTCTTTCTTTCTTTCTTTCTTTCTTTCTTTTCTCTTTCATTCTTTCGTTCCTTCCTTCCTTCCTTATTTATTTATTCATTTATTTATTTACTTATTTATTTATTTATTTCGATCTGTCTTTCTCCATTTCGGTCTGTATTTCATTGTCTATTTATCTCCTACTTTATTTCTTTTTTCTTTCTTTACTTCTTTCTTTTTGATTCTCGCTACCTTTCTCGTCTTATTTTTTCATTTCTCTTTTTCTCTCTCTATTTATGTAGGTCTTTTCAATGTTCTCTTTAATTCACTTCTTTCTATCTTTATTTTTCTCCTTTTCCTTGCTTTTCAATTTCTTTGGTTCTTCCATGGCTTCTTTTGTAACGCACTTGAGCACTTTGCCACCTTTCCAAGCAGTGCTATATACCATAATTCACATGCGCGGAAATGACTTCACAGAACGCTCAAGTTATTCGCAGTTTTTCGTATAGATCGATAGGAAAGAAAGAGAATTAAAGAAAGATAGTGAGAGAGAAACAAAGGGAAGAAAGAGAAATTAAGATAGAAAGACCGAGAAAGAGAAAGAGACAAAGAAAGAAATATACAAAGAAAGAAATAGAAATAAACAGAGACAGAAAATACAGAAAAAAAGAAAGGAGCAAGCATAGCCATTTATAGGTGTAGTATATCAAGGGGTGGCGAAGAAAACTACACCATCTCCCGCTAAAGGGAACCATGTGTAGATGTGAAGCAGCGGGCGCTAACGCTTACACTGGCGGCGGCGTTGACGCTGGCGCTCATCGCAGCGTTGCGCAGGAGAGAAAACTGGGGAGGCGCAAAGCAGGCAGTGATGGAGCAGTTTTTCCTACTAGAACATGCCAATCGCTGCTAATGGGCAATGAGAGACAGAAGACTCCGACTGGACACAGAGACCCGCACTGCGCTTTTAGTTAACGCTCACGCTGCGAATTTTTATTGTTCAACAACGCACAGGAGAAATCTCCCAGCGGCACCACTTTGGAGGTCAAGATCCATTGCTATATATACGGGATGGCCAGTGAACGGTTGTGCAGCGCGAGCAGTCGGTTTTTTCAACCAAGAAACTCGCTAGCAGACGCTGCCTGCGTCGGCGTCGCGAGGCGAGAGAGGGAGGAGTGTAGAAGAGGAGAGAGAGGGGGGTGACACGCATGCGCAGTGGGGAGTGTGAACGCCGTGGGGTGGGCAGGGATGCGTAGAGGAGAGAGGGGGGGAGCGTAGGAGAGGAGAGAGAGGGGGGGGACGCGCATGCGCAGGGGGGAGTTAGACGCCGCGGGCAGGGATGGAGAGAGGGGGGGAGTGTAAGAGGGGAGAGAGGAAGGGAGGCGCATGCGCAGTGTGGGTGTGGTTGCCGCGGTGAGGGATGCCTAGAGGAGAGAGAGGGGGAGAGGAGGTTTTTTTATTTTTATTTTTTTTAACTGTTTGCGCATGCGCAGTAAGGGTGGGCACGCGGCACACCACCACCACCACCACCACCACCACCGGATTAAGCTTCGCCATAAGATGCTTCACATCTAAAAGACGAGAGAGGGTTAAAGCCTAGCCAAGCCAGGACCAGCTTCGTGCCCACCAGCTCTGTTGTGACCCAGCCTTGCGCGACTTTATTCGCATAGATCGACAAAAAAGGGTGGTTAGACCGAATCCCATGACGTCTGGCTACCTTTTGCTAGAGATCAGTTGTGGCAAGGAAAGTAGAATATGATTCAACGAAAGAAAAGATAAAAGCAGAGATGATGCGGGAGAACATGAATAATACATGATATACACGATACCCCTCAAAGTGTCCAGTGCTGAAGAAACACAACAACGCATTTCAGCACCTTCTTTGCTGAGGACAGTGTCAGCCAGGCTCCATGAATTCTTTATTTTGGCAAAGATGGATCAATACTTACGTAAAAAACAGAGATGCAAGACATTGTGCGTGAAGACGGGGCAGTTCTTTACGTATACATATAGCAGGACGTCCTAAAGCCTTTTCGCAGGTTTTTTCTGCAGTTCTGGTGGAGATTACAGAAACCGAGGTTGATAGAAAGCATTTTAATGACGATAAGAGACATTAGCCAGTGAGACATTAGAAACCTATAGCTGAGCGTTTACTGTCCACTCCGGTCAGACCTGCGTATCCTAGCGATTTACACACACGCGTAGAAGGAACTCTAGTGTGCGTGGACAGAACGGTCGATGAGATCAGCGGGACGTAGACGACAACTCTGGTATGCTAGCCACCATACCTCTGGCTTCCGCTGTGAAATTCAACTGAGCAGAGCCTGAAGGTGCGTCCACTTGGTTTCACCGTCGGTTTGCAGCCGAGCTGAGCGCGTCTGCACTACACGCGCTTGTCAAAAACGTGAAATCTGCAGTTTTCCGCTCTGGCTCGGGCCGCGATACCTGTGCGCAGCGGAGCGTAAGCGATGCTCAGCTAAAATGTCTGTTAGCCGGCACCACTCATCCCAAAGCAGTGCTGCATGTTTGTTAGACTGCGCATTCTCAAAGACGCGCAGTCTCCGTCCCAGCGGCCACTGGCAGGTGTCGCTCCCATAAGACTGGAGCGGGCCGCTTGAGCACATATACAGCAGTGGACGACTATGTACCAAAGTATACTTGCCAGTAGAGGGGTTTGCGAATATTCGAGTTTCGAATTCGAATCGAATAAGGCCTAATCGAATAATTCGATTCGTCTTTCGAATAGCTACTATTCGAAATTTCGACTAATTCGACAGCACAAATATTTAAAAGGCGGCAAAAGCCAATGGTGCAACTTCATTAGCGTGGAGGGGATAAAACTAAACCTATACGTTCAAAAGAGTGGTTAGTTTGGGCTAGTTAGTATGGATGCATGATAATAAACTGCGCGAAAAAAAAAAAACACGACAGACTAAAGGGACGAACTACACGGGACAAGCGCGTTTTCGCTTGTCAGTTAATGGCGCAAACGCTAACGTAAGCGTTAACGTAAGCGCTACCGACATTAGCGCTTTTCTGCTAACGTCGTTGCAGTAGGCATTTTATTGAAAACTTTCAGCGATATCCCGGTTCAAAAGCGAGCGCATGTTTGTATTAAATGATATTATGTCACTTTCCGCGCATAAAAAACGCATGAGAAGACTGTCAACCCTTTCACGAACTTCGCATCCGAAACGAAGGCGTAGACTTCTTGCGTAGTTCGGTCGCGTATGCCGCGGGCGCCGTAAAACGCGCCCCGACTTGCGCCCGCGAAACCATTTTCACATGTGAAAACTTGTTCACGCTCTGCAGCCGCCACTTCCGCATCGCAACACTCGTTCAGAAACTCCCATCGTTCCCGGCACGCAGTTAAAACGCCGCTTTCAACGAGGGCCCTTAGATTTTTGGGCCCGGAGCACTGATGATGATGCAGAACATTACCGCAGTCAGATGAGCTGTGTTGCGCGACCATATGAAAAAAAATAATAATAAACTGGCTACCGCACCCCCCCTATGTTAGCCGTTGAGGACCGCGGCCGATTGGAATGGTGGCTCTTCTATCAACATTCCTGCGTGCCCATACAAGCTGAAAAAAAAAAAAACTTCCTATTAAGCGCGTAATAAAGTTGTCACCACATTGTAGCGTCGGTAGGCTCGAGGACATGAGCATATGTCACTTCGTTGTTCTGTCTTTCAATTGTCAATAAATTATTCGATTCGATCTTCTATATTTTTTGGCCACTATTCACCACTATTCTATTCGAACTCGATTCGAGATGGAATTTCACTATTCGTACACCCCCACTTGCAAGGTCTCAGTCTTTCAGCCATCGGTCAGCAATAGACCGCGCCCCAACAGAGTCAGCATCCTGCCGTTATTATACTTCTTATCTTCATAATTTCAGGCGTCATGGCTGGGTATAGTTTTCATCCTTGCTTCGTCGCCATCGTCCATCCAGCTATAATTGCTTTGCATAATATTTACGGCATTTCTCTTGCACTTTACTGCCCACGTGCTGGATTTCCCACGCGCGTTTGTGCGCGTAATAACCGCATTTCTTCTTTGACCTTGCCAGAGAGCTGTTATTGGTGGTGGTATAGCGTTAACTATCAAATTATAACAGAGGCTTTGTTGAACGTAGGCGTCGAAAGACTCCGCTTCCCTAACGTATAAGACAGCAGCGCTTTTCTGCAATGCCGTGCGTTTACGATTAGAACACGGGCCGTATCTGTATGAAGAAAAGAAAGCACAAAGCGTTGCACGTGTGGGATATAGAAGCAAGATGACGTCAGCGCAACAGCGTAGCGAGCCGCCACGATCACCCTACCGTACTCCGTTGTCGCTCGGATTTATGCGTACGCCTTAACGCTACTTCGTCCCTCTTGAGCTGTATGGTTTTTCACGATAGCTGTTCCTTAGTTCCACTCATGAATTTCGTAACGCCTATTTTTGGGCACTTTCGCATTCAGCACCTCCGACAGAATATTGCCATTGGTTTATGGCCAATCTCGCGCCGTTCTGGGCCGCTAACTAAATAAACTAAAATAATAATAATAAAAAAACGCGCTGAGCACCTTAAGCCCTGACCGAAGGCGCGTATTGATATTCTTCGCGCTGAAAAAAAAAAATAGAAGTCGGAGGAAGAATCTCAGCAACGACACAAAGGCAACACAGATAGTGTACGGACCGAAAGAGAAGCCGGTTAAGAGGAAGATTTAAGGCGACGCTGGCGGGGAATTCCCGTCTCTATCCTTTAAGACACGAATCCTTAATCCCCAGGGGGCCCCTTGAGAAGAGATTAACAATGCCATGAAATGTTTTTCGTTCAATGCCGGTCTCTCGAGGAGCCTTACGATCCCTACGTTGGTCGTGTATGTAAGAATTTCATTTGCGTGGACCGCGGTTCAGTAACAATAAAACTGCACGCAGCCGCTTTTTGTTTATCATATTGTCCTTTTGAAGTTCTGTAGAGTGCTTCACTGCGTTGTTTATGTATTCACGACGAAAAGCGTGAGAAGCGGCGCTCACATTTAGAAACTACGTTATCTGCTTCAACAAAAGGAAAACCGCGAAACGGCGCGGAAATTTATGGCGAGTGCGATAGCACGTGGCCGCTGCCCATTGCTGTCTGCTTTCGCGTAGGGACAGCCATCTTGTGTACGCTTGTTCTAAGGCGAGTGCTTTATTCGAGTAATTGAGGCACAGTCTTTTTTTTTCGTTAAGACGAAAGCACCATATGTTTCATTGAAAGGTGTCCTTGGACCAACTTGTGAACGCGAGATGCACAATACTATCACGTGACCCACGCGGCCATGATTCAAGCATTCATGCTCTTCAGAGTGAAATG
The DNA here is from genome assembly GCA_030522465.1 of Rhipicephalus appendiculatus. Taxonomy (NCBI): domain Eukaryota; kingdom Metazoa; phylum Arthropoda; class Arachnida; order Ixodida; family Ixodidae; genus Rhipicephalus; species Rhipicephalus appendiculatus. Next base: position 34,768 of record JALIZH010018285.1, on the reverse strand, counting down.
AAGAAGGTGTAATAGCAATTGATCGGGATACAACTTTCGCATACAACTTTCGCGTGAAGAGCTGCATTCACATTTTCATCGTCATCACCGCAAGTATTATGCTAAGTAGAGATAATTTTAGGTTTGTGCAAGAAAGGTGCGTATATTCAATTCAATTCAATTCAATGTTTATTTTCTTGATCAATCAAGAGGGTGGCGAGGACTAAAGGCTTGCTAGCCTGACGAGGGTCCCCGCCCCCACATACACTTCAGACAGCGATTGGCAATCTTTATAAGACATACACTAAAACACTAGGCATAGCGGTACTCAAACATAAACAAAAACAATGTTTTAAACTCAATAAAGGCAATAGGAGAATACATAATATTTACATATTTTTACAAAGTTAACAAGTTATCTCATAAATCACCAAATTCTGGATGCACAATGCTCTGTATATAAACTGAAACAGTATACAGATAATTACCATACACATTGCTATGTCACATCGAACAAGCCCTAGATATAAGAGAAACAAAATAGATTAACAGTGTGCAACAGTGGTTTTTTTTATCTCGAAAGTCAATTGAAAGAGAAATGTAACCCCGTTTTAATTAATAAGGATTTAATTTGCTTTTTAAATACGGACGAGGAGCATTCGTAATTAACTTGGCCTTCTGTTTTGTTTAAGAGACAAATACTCTGGTATGAAATTGTTTGTTTACCGTAGTTGGTTCTCGTTTGTGGCGTGTGGAGCTGTGTGTGTCGGAGGGAGTACATAACAGAACGACTCTGATTCATCACATGGTACAGCTTTTGCTGGTATATATAGAGCAACATTTTTGCTGCGTACAGCCGTATTCTGTGCGACAAAGTAACACATGTGATATTTTGGCCTCATTTTCGTGGAATGGACAGATTAAGGTTGGGATATCAGCCCTCTTCCTTGCGTGTTAATTGGACAGGATGATCTTTTCAGCGACTGATGCATTTCGCTGGAGGTAAATGGAATATCTATGCTATAATCACTTTCTCGCGGCGGTCACGCGTTCTTATCCAGAGATCCTGCTGTTGGCGATCAGCAGTTTCTCATGTGACAATCCGATTTTTTTTCGACATGACTTGTCATATGTAATGCGGCAACGAAAAATGACAAGTACTTTCGATAAAAGATCAGATAGTCACATGAGAAACTGCTCATTGCCGGCAACCTCACTATCGAGAGAGCATAAACTATTGGAGAACGACGTATGTGAATGCGCATATAACTGGCGCCTCTTTGAGGGCCGCATTTCTATACGCTTGCTGGTGCCGGATTTGCTCGCGTACGACGGCGACATTTGCGAGTTACAATACCTTTGGGAAGCAGCGTTGATTTCATATTTCGGGCCTGTTGTAAATGGTGCTAGCATCTACTATGCAGTTCGTCCGAGTATATAGTCACCAATGGATGGGCAATTCAGAATTCTGCAGACCCAATGGTGTCTACACTTTTGTCGCCGACCGTACCATTTATATGGTAAGTAAATAAGCAGAAGTGCAGTATTTGTGGCATGTTTAACAAAAATAACGTACGACAGATGTGTGTGTGTGTGTTTGTCTGAGTGCGCGCGCGCGTATGTTATGAGACATCAGGTACGATGGCTGTTTGACAACACTGGCGCGCGAGCCATAGAGTTCTTCGCGGACACCACGCTTTTCATTGATCACCGCGCTGGAGCGGATGTAATCGTGGAACTGAAGCAGTGATCGCGCTTTCATATAGTCAGTCCGTCGCAGAGCCCTGGGAGAGGGTGTTAACCGCTCGTTTCATGCCTGACTGCCTCGCATGACCGAAAGGTTAATGGCGCGCGAGAGCGATAGGGCCGCAATTTAGGCGGAGAATTGCCCGCTCCACGTAAGTATTTAGTAAAACCAACCTCCATTAAGGCAGCTAGGCCAGGTAGTGGTCGACGTACTCACCAACAGATGAAACGCAACAGCGCCAGCGGTGCACAGTACGGCACAGTGCCTCATAGTGCACTGTAGCGGACATTTGTTGCTTATGTATAATGCAATTAAACTTTATTAACCTCGAGCAGAGAGCAGGAACGGCTAGAAAAAGTTGTATACACGCGTAACTTCGCGAAGCAGCAATTGGTCTACATCAAGGTCGCAGCGTGCAGGCAGGAAATATACATGATTCTGCGTAAGACTTGTGGGCGTCGCCAGGTTGGGCTGTTAAACGGATGTTTTCGCATTTTTGTGTATCGCGACGTGAATTGATAAGGTCAGAAAACATCGAATGCACTAGCCCAACCGTTTTCATGGGTATGCATCCACCGTAGCACTCTTCGTTTAGTTGTTGAAGATGCAAAACCGCAAGGTTAGCAGTCCAATATGGTGGATCCGAAGCCCGTCCGTAATACAGTCTATAGCACGCACGCACGCAAGCACACGCACACACACACACACACACAAACACACACACACACACACACACACACACACACACACACACACACACACACACACACACACACACACACACACACACACACACACACACACACACACACACACACACACACACACACACACACACGCACACAAACACACGCACGCACACGCGAGCAGCGTTAACCCGTTAGAGCCAGACCTCTTACAAGCGAATCACATCTATATTATTTGAAGGAAAGTGTTTTCTTGAGACAAATTATATATATTTTTTTAAAAACTCTGAGATGTCCGAAGAAACCTCTCGGAAAAGTTGGCGTGGAATGAGCAACATATCACGCTTTCACTTAGTAGGCACAAGGTTGTTTATTCATTATGTCGTCACCGCTTCGCGCACTGAACTTATTCTGGTTCCTATGTTGCGTGCTGCCTCCTCGAGTGGAGGTGCGCTATTTTGTTGCGGGCAACAAGCAACAGCCTCATAAAGCAAAAATTGCGCTTCTGTTTACATTGGCTGCGAGGGCTGTTCTCACCGACGACGTTTCGAATCAAGTTTATACTCTGTGCTTACACCGGTTCATGTAGGGTAAGGTGGGGCAAAATGAGACGAAAATTTCAAAATTGTGAATATTTATTTTTATTTCACTCTTTACTCTTAAACGACAACGCAGAAACTTTCCTTTGGGTACAAGGTATGTGCTACATAAATATGACCATGTTGCCACTGTTAAAAAGTTTATTTTAAAAAAGAAATAAAAAAAATGCACCAGATGTCTCATTTTGCCCCAACCTGCGGGGCAAAACGAGACAGTGTGAAAAAAAATTTATCCCTTCAGTTTTTGCGGTAGAAGCACTTGAAATTAACTCCGTGGGCCCTCACGCAGCCTTCATGACCCCAGTCCTTGCACTCCACGCATTGAATCCAGACAGAACCCGGTGCTGTTTTGCTCCAAAGCTTGCAAATCAAACACCACCAGTCTTCCTTTGTGCTCTTGTTGTATTTTGTTGAAAGCTTGCACTTCATTGGATTATTAAACAATTGGACGCTAGATATAATCTGACGCATCTTCTTCGCCTCCTTTTGCCGTTTTGGTGCAGAACTGCACGGGCGTTTCGTGGCTTTCAGCTTCGTCAGCCGGGCTTCGTGAGGCGATGAATTTAAAACTGTGCTAGATTCGAATTTTCTAGCAAAAATTTGGTATTGAAGGAAAACTCGATGGCGAGACGTATTTGTAAACGGCTTGACTTGGAGATTCTTCAAAATTTGTGTTCGTCTCTTGAGAGCATCCTTGGGAACGCGGAAAAATCTCGATGCAGCGCGAACGGAGTGGGTGTCCTGAACAGCAGTCAGTGCTTTTTCACGTCGTTTTCCTCCCAGAAAGCTTTATATGATATTCTCTTGTGCGTCCGAACCTTCCTAAACAATAAAATATAATATATAATGAGTGTAAGTAAATGGTTCACTTAATGAGACACTCTCTAAGGCAATCAATGCCTTTTTGTCGCGTTTTGCCCCCCCTCACATGCCCAAATTCAAAAAAATTTCCGCTTTGGCCCCGCCCACCAATTGAACTGCAATTTTGGTGGTATGTAGCTAGTAGTATATAGTAACAACATAAATACTTACGTTGTTGTACTGACGCCAGAGTAGCCTCATGCACGGTTCCGAAAATTTGGCCGAGAAGAATTTCGCCCCTTTTTGACGGGTCACGAACACACTGACACCAGCCGCGTAATTTTTCCCACGCGAACGCTGTGAGCAATCATCAACTTTTACGCATCAAAAGGTGGACAACTACCAGCACCTCTCACTAAAATATAGAAACAAAGAAAAGTGCTTTCAGTATTAGCTATAGAGGTCGGCAAAGCCAAAATGTCGCGTTTTGCCCCGTGTCTCATTTTGCCCCGCCTTACCCTAATGCTGTCTGAAACGAGGATGAAACGCGTCTACCGGATAAACAACAGGAAGACAAATTGTTGTTCGTGAAAAGTTGTCTTGATCGTGGGGTGAAACTTCAGACCGTAAGCTCCGTCGCTCATGGAGTTCGTGATAAGCTGTACTACAATGCCGGGCTGCTGGGAGCTGAAAGGTTCATCGAAGCGTGTAATGATTTGCGCTCTTCTAGCGTAAATTTGCCAACGCGCGCGTGGAGGAATGATTGATGAGCAACACCATGTGCGTCCACAGCAGTATAGCTCGTTGCCGCAAACCCGTTTTGTCGGGGCTATTACGGGAAAAATCATTTCCGCACCCCACGCTTCATCTATTCATATCTGTGCGATTTCTTTGATCGTGCTTTTCGCGGGCATAGCTTATATGCAAGCCATGCACTCTACAGGAGAACAGCTCATCATCAAGCCATCGGCGCGTGGCAGCTCTCGCCAGCTTCTCAGTGTTGCTGACGTCACGTGATGCGCGTTCACGCGTGCGTGTGGGTCTTCTTTCTCACTGCATTATCACAAAAGCGAGAAGAGCGAGAATATTAGGAAGCAACGGCATAAAGGGAACACTCATTGGTAGCAAAGCTTCTTCTCTACATTTGTTGGTTTATTGGTTACGGTATCTAACGTCCCAAAGCGACCGAGGCTGTGAGAGACGCTGTATGGCTAGGGCTGCGGATAATTTCGTCCACCCGGGGTTCTTTACCGTGCTCTAAAATCGCGTAGTAGACGGACCCCTAGCATTTAGCCTCCATCAAAATGCGACCTCCGCGGCCGCAATCAAACCCACGTCTGTCGGGTCAGCAGCCGAGTGCCGTAACCGCTTGTCCAATCTGGAGGCGCATTGTGTGCGCAAAATTCAAGTGATGCTTGCATGCATCACAAGTGCCGTTGGCGTTGTAGGTGTGACCTTAACAAGAAAGTCAGTTTCGCCGCGAGGACGAACCAATGAATGCGATAGCAACGAATTGGCATTTCACGTGAAGAACGGCAAGCAGATCGAAACTTGGAGCGCATTGCTCAAGCGCAAAGAACGCACGAAACATACGCACAGGTATACAGAGGACGAGCGCGAACTAACAAGTGTCACAGTTGTTACTTCACTGTGTTTGAACAGCGCGCTTCTTTCGGAAACGGGGCCTCTGCAGCGAGCGAAGAGACCTTTGTGCGCTCTGTAACCTAAACGCAATCTTTGCGCCGAAAGCACACGACGTAAAACTGCCCCCATCCCTCCAACCCCAAGATAAGCGCGCGCGCGCGCCCGGGCAAAGGCAACTACGCCCTGCAGGCCAAAGTGCAAGTGGGGAGCCAACACATCTCAACGAGTGGGGCGCCGAGCACGCACTTTGCGCCATCTCGCTGGTTTGCTGGTAAGGCAGATAACACGCTGATATTCCCCAGAGATCGGCGTACCGCCAGCGGCGAATGGTGTATGTAAACAGCTTGCCGTTAGTATGCGGAAGGACGTGCGCTTCTGTGGTCTAGCGGTTAGCGCTGCGGAGCGATAGGTCGCCCGTTCGATTCCGCGTGTCAGAAAATATTTTAGATGCGAAGCATCTTATGCTCGGGGCTTCGTCCGTCCCTCCCGCGTCCCCCGTCCCGCGTCCCGCGTCCGGCCACTTTCATGAACTAGGGAAGCACCCATTATGCGAACCAGAACACTGTAGAAATATGAAGGCCGTCAACCACTACTACAGTCATCAGAGTCATGGCCGAGAGCACATAGAGGCTGCTTAGCAATGGCTAGGCAGGTGGTGTCTGTCGCCCAGGTTGACCCCATTGCTTGCAGGTGTTTAGAGGGTGCTTAGTCCTTCCCGCATCCCACACCACCACAGCGCATGCAGGTCCCCTCCCCCCTCTCTCTCCTACGCTCACCCTCTAGGAATCCTCTACTCTACGGAGCGTCCCACAGCGCATGCGCGTCCCCTCCCCTATCCTCTCCTACGCTCACTCCCTTTCTCTACTCTAGGAATCACCTATTCTATGGAGCGGCGCCCGCGTCCTCTCTCCTCTAGAAATCCTCTACTCTACCGAGCAGCTCCCGCGTCCCACAGCGCATGCGCGTCCTCTCCCCCTCTCTCCTCTACGAATCCTCTGCACTACGGAGCGGCTCCCGCGTCCCACACCCCCCATAGCGCATGCACGTCCCCTCTCTCTCCTCTCCTACTGTTTCCCCCGTTCTCTCCTCTAGGAATCTACTACGGAGCGGCGTGCATGACAGGTGGTGCGACAGCTGCATGCTCCGCTGGGGGGCGCAACGGTAGTTCCGCGGTATGAAAATGACGCAGCGCGCGCGCATCATTCTCTCTCCGGTGCAGTGCCGCGATGAGCGCCTGGACCGCTGCCGTGAAACGAGAGCGGCGACGTTTCTCTCGCTCAAGCTAACCATCTCCCCGCTGCTTGGCATCTACACATGGTTCCCTTTAGCGGGAGATGGGGAAGTAGTTTTTCTGAACTATTTTTCTTCGTGGCTTATATATATATATATATATATATATATATATATATATATATATATATATATATATATATATATATATATATAGGGCATGATGGCGACGCCAACGCCGACGGCAAAAAGCAGACGAGAGTGTCCATATCCCTTTGACACGCTATGTACGCAATTGTCTACACCACTTGTTTTTGCTCTTTGTATCAACTAGGCGCTAAGGAAGAGTGAGATATATCGATCTTTGGGTGAATTGAACCTCCTGAAAAACTTCCCCATCTCCCGCTAAAGGGAACCATGTGTGGATGCGAAGCAGCGGGGAGATAATTAGCTTGAGCGGGAGAAACGTCGGCGCTCTCGTTTCACGCCAGCGGTCTGGGCGCTGATCGCGGCGCTGCACAGGAGAGAACGAGGCGCGCGCGCTCCGTCAATTTTTATACCGCGGAACTACCGTGGCGTCCCCAGCGGAGTGTGCAGCTGTCGCACCACCTGTCGTGCGCGCCGCTCCGTAGAGGATTCCTAGAGGAGAGAACGGGGTGACCGTAGGAGAGGAGAGAGAGAGGTGGAAGAGACGTGCATGCGCTGTGGGACGCGGGAGCCGCTCCGTAGAGTAGAGGATTCCTAGAGGAGGGAGGGGGGAGAGGACGCGAATGCGCTGTGGGGATGCTGACGCGGGCGCCGCTCCGTAGAGTAGATTATTACTACAGTAAACAAAGGGGTGAGCGTAGTACAGGATAGGGGGGAGGGGACGCGCATGCGCTGTGGGGGGAAGCGGGGGCCGCTCCGTAGAGTAGAGGATTCCTAGAGTAGATAAAGGGGGGTGAGCGTAGGAGAGGAGAGAGAGAGGAGGAGGGGACGCGGGTTGTACGGACGGACTAAGCCCCTCCAAACACATGCAAGCAAGATCTAGGAATGGGGTCAACCGGGGCGACAGACACCACCTGCCTAGCCATTGCTAAGCAGCCTCTCTGTGCTCTCGGCTATGACTCTGATGACTGTAGTAGTGGTTGGCGGCCTTCATATTACTACAGTGTTGTGGTTCGCATAATGGGTGCTTCCCTGCTTCATGAAAGTGGCCGGACGCGGGACGGGGGGACGGGGGACGCGGGACGCGGGACACGGGACGCGGGAGGGACGGACAGAGCCCCGAGCATAAGATGCTTCGCATCTAAAAAAATTCGTCTTCATTTAACTTCATTTTGTAGTGTACTGCTGTATATGATCACTTTTCTGAAGGCACTACTACGTTCGACGAGTCGTTCGACGTGCCACTTCCTGCGAGGATAAATAGATATTGAATTATAACTTAATTAAGATTAGTTACTAGAACGTACATAAATTAACATATTATGAGATTATTTTTGTTGGAATAGACTCTTGAGTGTCCTGAGATAATGTTTTATCGATTTCACACATTTACAGAAAGTTCTTCATAGGTGGCGTCTTAAATGGATATAATTGCTATCGCAATAAAAAAAGAAGAAAAACCTGGCACCCCAAGCGCAGAGAAAAACTTCCCCATCTCCCGCTAAAGGGAACCATGTGTGGATGCGAAGCTCCGGGGAGATGGTTAGCTTGAGCGGGAGAAACGTCGCCGCTCTAGTTTCGCGGCAGCGGCCCGGGCGCTCATCGCTTCGTTGCACAGGAGAGAGAATGAGGCGCGCGCGCTCCGTCATTTTCATACCGCGGAACTACCGTGGCGCCCCCCAGCGGAGTATGCAGCTGACGCACCACCTGTCGTGCGCCCCGCTCTGTAGATGATTCGTAGAGGAGAGAATGGGGGGGGCGGGCGTAGGAGAGGAGAGAGAGGGGGGAGGTGATGTGCATGCGCTGTGGGACGCGGGCGCCGCTCCGTAGAGTAGATGATTTCTAGGGGACAGATGGGGGAGAGGACGCGCTTGCGCTGTGGGACGCGGGCGCCGCTTCGTAGAGGATTCCTAGAGGGAGAGAAAGGGGGGTGAGCGTAGGAGAGGAGAGATATGGGGGAGCCGACGCGCATGCGTGGTGGGGGGGTGTGGGACGCGGGGGGCCGCTGCGTAGTGTAGAGGATTCCTAGAAGAGAGGAAGGGGTTGAGCGTAGGAGAGGAGAGAGAGGGGGGAGGGGACGCACATGTGCTGCGGGTGTATAAGGCGCAGGCGCCGCTCCGTAGAGTAGAGGATTCTTAGAGGAGAGAAAGGGGGTGAGGACGCGCATGCGCTGTGGGGATGTGGGACGCCGGAGCCGCTCCGTAGAGTAGAGGAATCCTGGAGGAGAGAGGGGGAGAGTATGCGCATACGCTGTGGGACGCGGGCGCCGCTCCGTAGAGTAGATGATTTCTAGAGTAGAGAAAGGGGATGAGCGAAGGAGAGGATAGGAGGATGGGACGTTTATGCGCTGTGGGGGGTGTGGGACGCGGGCGCCGCTCCGTAGAGTAGAGGATTCTTGGAGTAGAGAAAGGGGGTGAGTGTAGGAGATGAGGGAGAGAGGGGGAGGAGACGCGCATGCGCTGTGGTGGTGTGGGACGCGGGAAGGAGGGACAGACTAAGCCCCCCTCCAAACGCATGCAAGCAAGATCAAGGAATGGGGTCAACCTGGGCGACAGACACCACCTGCCTAGCCATTGCTAAGCAGCCACTCTGTGCTCGCGGCCATGACTCTGATGACTGTGATAGCGGTTGACGGCCTTCATATTACTACAGTGTTCTGGTTCGCATAATGGGTGCTTCCCTACTTCATGAAAGTGGCCAGAAGCGGGACGGACATAGCGCCGAGCATAAGATGCTTCGCATCTAATACGGCCCCCGAAAGTGCATGCGAAGGTCACATGCAGCATACACCATTATCCAATAAATTACACCATCTCCCGCTAAAGGGAACCATGTGTAGATGTGAAGCAGCGCGCGCTAACGCTTACACTGGCGGTGGCGTTGACGCTGGCGCTATCGCAGCGTTGCGCAGGAGAGAAAACTGAGGAGGCGCAAAGCACGCAGTAATGGACCGGTGTTTCCTGCTGGAACATGCCAATCGCTGCTAATGGGCAATGAGAGACAGAAGACTCCGACTGGACACAGAGACCCGCAGTGCGCTTTTAGTTAACGCGCACGCTGCGAATTTTTATTGTTCAACAACGCGCAGGAGAAATCTCCCACCGGCACCACCTTGGAGGTCAAGATCCATTGCCATATATACGGGATGGACAATGAACGGTTGTGCAGCGCGAGCAGTCGGTTTTTTCAACCAAGAAAATCGCTAGCAGACGCTGCCTGCGTCGGCGTCGCGAGGCGAGAGAGGGGGGAGCGTAGGAGAGGAGAGAGAGGGGGGACGCGCATGCGCAGTGGGGTGTGGACGCTGTGGGCAGGGATGCCTAGAGGAGAGAGGGGGGGAGCGTAGGAGAGGTGAGAGAGGGGGGGACGCGCATGCGCAGTGGGAGCGTGGGCAGGGGATGCCTAGAGGAGAGAGGGGGGGGAGCATAGGAGGGGAGAGAGGAGGGGAGGCGCATGCGCAGTGAGGGTGTGGATGCCGCGGGGAGGGAATTGAAGGGCACTTTGTACATTCTAAAGTGTGTTCGGCGAAAGCGTGTGGCCGTGCCGCTGACTATGCCATGTCTTTTAGATGTGAAGCATCTTATGGCGAAGCTTAATCCGGTGGTGGTGTGCCGGCGTGACCACCCCTGACTGCGCATGCGCAAACCCTTTCAGAAAAATAAAAATAAAAAACCTCTCCCCCCTCTCTCTCCTCTAGGCATCCCTCCCCGCGGCAACCACGCCCTCACTGCGCATGCACCTCCCCCTCCTCTCTCCCCTCTTGCGCTCCCCTTCTCTCCTCTAGGCATCCCTGCCCGCGGCGTCCACACTCCCACTGCGCATGCGCGTCCCCCCCCCTCTCTCTCCTCTCCTACGCTCCCCCCTCTCTCCTATAGGCATACCTGCCCGCGGCGTCCACACTCCCACTGCGCATGCGCGTCCCCCCCCCTCTCCCCTCTCCTACGCACCCCCACCTCTCTCTCGCCTCGCGACGCCGGCAGCGTCTGCTAGCGAGTTTCTTGGTTGAAAAAACCGACTGCTCGCGCGCACAACCGTTCACTGGCCACCCCGTATATATGGCAATGGATCTTGACCTCCAAGGCGGTGCCGGTGGGAGATTTCTCCTGTGCGTTCTTGAACAATAAAAATTCGCAGCGTGCGCGTTAACTAAAAGCGGAGTGCGGGTCTCTGTGTCCAGTCGGAGTATTCTGTCTGTCATTGCCCATTAGCAGCGATTGGCATGTTCCAGTAGGAAACACTGCTCCATCACTGCCTGCTTTGCGCCTGCTCAGTTTTCTCTCCTGCACAACGCTGCGATGAGCGCCAGCGTCAACGCCGCCGCCAGTGTAAGCGTTAGCGCCCGCTGCTTCACATCTACACATGGTTCCATTTAGCGGGAGATGGTGTAATTTTTTTCTTTTACACTATCAGTGGGATAACACACAAAGCGAATATGTGCGTGTTTTTCTTTTTTTAATTTTTTACCGCGAGTCGCAGCGAGACGCGAGATTAATCTTCCTCCGTTCCCATGCGTTAGTATTTTCTCGCGCTTTGTGCATCGTGCAAACGCCATAGCGTTCCAGCGCTTAAATTGACGGGCCCTTTGTAAATTCGAAGGTGTATTCCGTGAACGCCTGTGTCCATTGAGACGGCGTCGGTCAGAATGATTGCAAACGCTGGGCACAGCGAAGCTACGCAAGCAAAGAGCGAGCGCTGTAGAGTCCGAGGCGACCGGCGTCCGTTTGCGCATCCCGGCGGCCACCTGGCTCCGTGCCAGAGCTCGGATGGACGGGACAGACGGACATAAACGGACGGACGGACAGACAGACAGACAGACAGACAGACAGACAGACAGACAGACAGACAGACAGACAGACGGACGGACGGACGGACGGGCAGACGGACGGACGGACAGACGGATGGACACCGGACGGACGGACAGACGGACACGGGGGCGGACGGACGGACGGTCAGACAGAGAGACGGACGGACGGACAGACACCAGACGGACGGACACCGGACGGACGGACAGACGGACGGACGGACACCGGACGGATGGACAGACGGACGGACAGACAGACAGACAGACAGACGGACGGACGGACACCGGACGGACGGACACCGGACGGACGTGAGCATGAGACATTAAAGGCTTTCGCTTTAATAATTTTGTCTCTCTCGAACGTGGGCTTGTTGGCGATCAGCCATTGCTGCCACGCCAATGTGATCTTTTGGCGAGGTTGTACAGGTCACGGTAACCCGCCGCAGGGCGAGAACTTATGAACGCCTTCCGGACCTACGAAAGCTTCCTACAAAATCGTTGCCTGTAGAATCACTACCAAGCGAATCCACGCTTCTATGCCTTGTCTCAGGCCGTTCGCTGTAGTTCAGGCGTTGTCGCGGTTATTATCATTGGCGCCTCTAGAATCCTAAAGATAAGCTCTGTCGGAAAGAAGAATTGCAGACTGCTTTATAATTGGTCTGTACTCTTTATACTAATTCATCGAGTGATCGAGAACAAAAGCTTAAATAAGCAAGGATCGTGGCGGACGGAGACACGTCGCGTCGTGAGAGACGGAGTACGGGTATGGTGGCTAGAGTACGGGCATACGGGGAGTTCTCTTGGTGGCTATCCGCGTCTTCACAGGCACGTAGTGATAGTAGCGATTCTGAGGAAGAAAGGAAAAATGCTTTAATAGACAGAAACGTTGCAGAACTAATCAGCACTGCCAATGATATTCTAGAACAAATAAACAAGTGGAGTTTACTAAACTCACTAACTATAATGCTACCAAAACAAAAGGCGTGCTTTTTCAACCAAAGAACAAAAAACAAGTGGTCCATGGATGTCTTCAAATAGGAACTTCCGTGATAGAAGTAGTACCTTCGGTCAAAAGTTTAGGCGTCATTTTTCAGGAAAACATGTTATGGAATGAACATGTCAACATTATTGCCAATAAGCTTGCTCGAGTTACAGGTATACTAGCAAGATTACGCCTCTTGTTGCCATTAAAAGTGAAGCTCTTACTTTATAATTCTCTTTTTTTATCCCATATCAACTATTGTCATCTGGTATGGGGCAACACAACTGGCTCTAACATCAACATTTTATTCCTGTTGCAAAAGAAAGCCGTTCGAATGATTTCAAATGCTCCATTCGATGCACACACTGAGCCTATTTTTGACCAGTTAGATATCATGCCAATAAAGACAGTGTACAATACAATTTTGCAAAAACGTTTTTTAATGGAAAGAAAAAATAGCATGGGTTTTCTTGAGCATCTGTCAAGACTCACATTAAATTCAAGCACGTTCAGTACACGTCACAAAGAAACCTGGTATGTTCCACATTTTAGAACAAATTATGGAAAACAAATGCTACATCATGCCTTACCATCTTTACTTAACTCTCTTCATTAATTGCCATACTTCCTCTCTCGAAGGATGTGGATGTGCCGATCATACATCTTATTCATAATTGTGCTTTCGAGGAACATGCATTTATATTAAAAGTAAACGGCGACGCGTTTTGTGAACTTTTGTACATTCGTTAGCGAATATTTAGTATGCTTGTATGTTTATTATGTATATTCTTTGTATATTCTTATAATGAAAGTGTTTAAGCGGCGCGTTTCAAACTTTATATATGAATTAGTTCGACGTTTCAGATACAAGTGTTTTTTTTAAATTATCTCTATTCTACTGTTTTTCTTTTTCCTGAGGGCTGCAGAAACACATTTTTTTTAGTAATTAATGTTTAGCCATGTCTTTTGTGCACAGTTTTTTTCCCTCTGTACATGAATCTGTTTATGCATTGTACTTTTGATTTCGCCCGTGTACTGTTTGTTGCCAAAAAAGGGATACAGACCTCGTCAAGCCGTAATGTGGCTTTTTGTCTGTGTTCCTGTTATCTGTACCATGTATAGATGCGAAATAAAGTTCAAGTTCAAGTTCAAGAGAGCACCTTTTAGGGGCGAAGCACCTTAGGGCCGAGGCTTCTCCGTCCGCGGTGTCCGTCACGGAGAGATTCGTGGATGTGAGACACACAAAAAAGTCACAGTTTCGCCACTAGTGTGAAGAAATGAATGCGATAGCAAGAAATTAGTTTGTCACACGAAGAACGACAAGCAGCTCGATACTTGGAACGCGCCGCCGCAGCACAAAGAAGGACGCTCGAAAAGGACGCATAGGTATACATAGGACAAGCGTGGACTAATAACTGTCGCAATTGTTACGTGCTTGTATTTGAGATACGCGCTGCGAGTGTCCACAATGCAGAAGCCGACACTGTTGTTGCTGTTGCCTCTGACATGGCTCATACCCACTCAGGGGGGATTGGCAAAGAATTCATTATATGACTATATGACTTTTTACACGCTGTTTGATACTTCTTTTTCTTTTAAACTGCGGCACGTGGAACGACCCCTTTGCCAGGGGCGTAGCCAGAAATTTTTTTTCAGGGGGGGGGGGGCACCTCCTTGATTTCGGGGAGGGCCCCTCCTTGAAATGGCCATTTTTCGCTATGTATGCCATGGGGAAAAAAATTCGGGGGGGGGGGCACGTGCCCGGTGTGCCACCCCCTGTAGAGTACCTCGATGCGCGCGCCCCCGCTTAGAGTGTGGCCATTCTTTGAAAGGGTCGACGCCGCCTCGCCTCGCGCGTCCGCCATGTTTTAGCCCACGCCGCGCTCTCTTTAAGCGTGCACGCGGCGCCTGCCGCCTTGTCGCCCGTCTGATTCGTCGCGAGTCCCGCAAGATGACTGGATGTTGCGTGCCACAGTGCACGAACCATTCTAGGAATGGATGGACGATGTTTTCTTTTCCCAAGGGATCCTAAAAGAATACTTTTATGGACAATGATAATAAAGGGTGACAAGTGGCAGCCGGCGAGTGCCTCTCGTCTATGCAGCGTGAGTATTGCAAGCACGTCGGGTACTTTTGGGATGATATTTACTACGGCCTGTATATTACTAGCAACGCCATTACAAGTTATGTGTGTGGTTTTGACTGCGTGTTGGTGCCGCGAACGTTGAGAACCGTTCTGATAAATTTGGAGTTGTTTTCGGGGTGTGCTTGAAAATCGTACTTTCGCTGTCGCGGGCTTCTCCTTCTTCTTCTTCTTCTTTTTTTTTTTTTTTGATGCATGAACGTGTCATTATGAATATTGTCGCGTCTGTAATGAACTGCAACTATTCACTCCGAGTTGCGTTTTCTTGCGGACCAAGAATGACAAATAGAAAAAAAATTTTTTTCGTTATGCGGTGGAATAATTTTTCCAGAATCACCTCCTTGAAGGAACGCTTTTTTGTCTACCATACACGGTCATTAATTTCAACTGGTAATTTGCGGCGCTGAAAAAAATGGCTGCAGATCCACGAAGTGAATGCTGATGACGGAGTGAAGCTAGGTCCTAAGGTCCATAATGTCTACGTTGAAGGCGCCGACTAGTATAAAGGACGGACAGATATGGACAGACGCACGCACGGATGGACGGATATATGCACGGACGGATGGCCAGAGTACGGTCTATTTTTAAATCATATGCGCGCTATGAACGCTCTTTGTACCAGTGGCGTAGCCAAGGAGGGGGGGGGTTGGGGGGTTCAAACCCCCCCCGATATTTTTCACTTTTGCTTGCGTATATATACACGCACACATACAAACGCACGCACGAACATACATAATGTATGGTTGAACCCCCCCCCCCCCCCCCCCCGAAAAAATTTCTGGCTACGCCCCTTCTTTGTACGGTATATGTAACAGCTGTATTTCGGTCCGACGGCGACAACGGACATCGTGAGAGCCTAAGGAGCTTGGCTCCTAAAAACTGAAGCATCACAGAGTAGAGTTGTTTCCGCTGCGATCGCTAAACGACATTGTTATGCTTACCGCATTTTCGCTGGTATTTTCTCGAAATGGGAAATACAGCAGTATTTTAAATAGGCATTCAATAGGAGGACACGAGGACGAATATATCCGGCAATCGGTCACATAAAACAGCAGCCTCGGAACCTGCGCGCGAATTCTATTCGCTTTAAGGTTTAGCTAAACAGCGAGTAATTTAAACCTTAGGATTCTCACGTCAGCAAATTTATCACTGCTGATGCATGTTGGGAAATGCTTTGTGTATGCGGTGTAAAAATGAAAAAAATAAATAAATAAACGAACATATACACCCGCAAAGTATAAAAGTGAATAGTGATGCCTCCAGCTCTCAGTGATCCCAAGCAGCTGTGCACCACTCAGCCGCAGCCAGCGGCCGCGCCGGCGGTGAGGGTCATTACGTCCTGCAACACCTTTAGGCGCGAAAACATTCGATTACTTGCTGCGATACGTGCCTACAAACCTATAACTAGCAACATCCGTGAATGATTATGCGTTTGCGAAGGCAAGTCCAGCCCAAAGTGTCTTTACTCGTGAGCAAAAGGCTGCGAATACGCGCGCTGGCAGTGCGCGCATTGACGATTGGGATGAGTAATGGCCACCGCTGTAGCAGACGACGCGCTTGTCTCCACCCTGAACGGAGCGGAGGCGAACGAGCGCATCGAGGCATTTTAACCCCCCTGGCTACACCACTGCCCTCTGCGTCTCCTGCCACGCGCTGGCGTCCGACGCGTGCCCGGTGTTCTTTTGTTTCATTCTGCATCATGAGTGGTACAGAAGGTAGCTACGTTTTTATGCGCATCTAAAGGGCAGTTTTCAATTTGAAAGAAACTGTAAAAGCGTTGCGTGATAGAAAACACGTTCAAGCTGTTGCGAGATCTGCGTACCGCGAGCGGCAAATGGTGCATATGAATAGCTCGCCGTTATGCCGCTGGCACGAGCATGGCGTGTGGCTGTGTTGGCTTGCAGGCTGCGGAGCGAGGGGTCGCTGGTTCGAACCCCCGTTTGATGGTCTGGAATGACGGCGTCGACAGACGGCGACGGCGAAAATCAGCCGAGAGTGTCCATAGAGTTGCTATCGCAATAAAAGGTTTAACAATAGACTAATATCAATCATAATTGTGACAGAACAATATAAAATGCCTAGAAACAGAAACCCTTTATACTTGTCGGCGACTTAAACGTACACATTATGGGCATAGCTTGGTTGTCGACTCTCGCTGTCCTCTGTCATGGTATATAGAAAACCGTTGTTATATTCGAAACATGTGTGTGTATGGGAATAAAAAAAAGTTTACAATAGACGAACAGCAATCATAAATGTGACAATGAAGTATACAACACCGACAAGCACAAACCCTTTATACTAGTCGGCGACTTACTAATTGCCGTCGCCGTCTCGCGTCGGCGGAACGAGCGACGGCAATTTCACCTAGAATTTTCTCTTCGTTGTTGCGTTGTGAGGCCTTTATTTTTCAGCACACTAATGATAACTGTTGGTGTTTTAGGTTCGAAAACCACGGTATGACCATCAAGGACGCCTTAGTGGAGGGTTCCGAAAATGTCTTCCCCCTGGGACTCTTTAACGTGCACCTAAATCTAAGTACAAGGGACCTCCAGCATTTTGCCTTCATCGAAATGAGGCTGCCGCGGCCGGGCACGCGACCCAAGCGACCTTCGGGTCAGCAGTAGAGCACCATAACCGCTGGACCACCGTGGCGGGTTTCAGCATACTGTCGCGAAATAAATGAACGGAAGGGAATTTTGAGGGCTCATTTGGCACAGCTTTATTGAAAACCAGCAAGACAATGAAGCCAAAGAAGGTAGGTATAGGGGACGTTAAATGTACTGTTTTAAGAGTATTTTAGTAATTGTTATAGAGATTTGGAGAAAAATTAAAGTGGACGAAAAGACAAGTTTTCGCCGGCAGGGACCGAACCTGAAACCTTCGGATTACGCGAAATAAGTTATATATGGGGCTAATAAAAAGGGATTCGCCCAACGATGAAAAAAAGAAGCTGCGACAGAGTGAATATTCGATGGTGCACACATTGATGGCGCCAATTTTCACACGTTATCGGAAATCTATAAAACGGGCAAGCCCCACGCGATGTTCAGACATTAAAGATAGCGAGAAAAAAAAAGAACGAAAGTTACACATTGGTTACGTTCTTGCAAAAAAAAAAAAAAAATATTTTTGCTGCTCATATAACTTAGAAGTGAAGGCGTCCGCTTTCCTAGCAGCGACCCCGTCTCTCTCTCACTTTTCTTTTTTTTTTTTCGTTGGGAAATGCCTAGGCATCTTTCTTTTTTTTTTTCTGTTGCGTTTTAGTTTACGTTTCTGAAAACGCGGCAGCTGCGCCTCCTTCTATATAAAAGCATAGCGAGACATTAAATCGAACGCCTAATTGCTTCATTGATCGTCTGAATTATTTAGTGCCACGAGTCTCTGTGCTTACAAAGTTAGCCAGTTCGCAAGTGTAATAAACATCCCAGGGGATTTGATTATGGTTAGGGGCTCCTGCGGGAGTTTCTTACTAACTGAAGTTAATGCACTTTAAAGGACCTGCGTGAGTTAAAATACGATATAACAAGCAAAGTTAAATTCATATCACAAGCAGAAAAGTTGTATTGAAATTCGTTATGCATAATTTTTTTGAATATGCTATGAGGAGCAGTTCGCGCCCAAATAGAAGCGCCGGCTACTCCTTAGCTCTTGAAGGTATTTAGCATACAACATACAAATTCCTCACGGTAACACAAGGAACAACAGAACATGGCAATGTAAATCTGTGAAACAGAGTTCTCACAGTAAAACCAGGCCATGGAATAGAAACACAGACACACATACCAAACATCGTTCTCGCACTGAGATCAAAACATAAATGATGCATTGCACTTACAATGGGCAATCTAAGTACTTAACACCAGGATGATGTTAAATAAAATTTGGGAGTGGGTGTGTAAGCGTGTAATGATTCATGATGAGCAAAGGTAACCGCAAAACCACGCGGGACATAGACAACTCGAAGGGGCTGTTATCGTTTTGTGTTGTCTCTCTGGTGTCCCATGTGGTTTTGTGGCCGCCTTCGCTAATTATTTTTAAAAATTTCGACATGCGATTAATGATGTCCGTAAGAATAGTAATCATGAAGATGAGTAATCACGTGTGGGGAGCATCGGAGACAACGCATCGAAAAGAGAAGTAGATATATATAATAAATACGTGAAAGTTATAGGAACATAAACGCCCTAATTATTGCCAACAATGCGGCTGTCTTCAAGAATGCGTTTAGCTCTTTTAAAGCGTACCTCTGTAAGGCTCTTGCTAGCCACGGATCCAGATGTTGCTTTATTTTTGCGTGTTTGTACGCTCTAAAGCGCTTCACCCTACCTCGCCAATTTCATTCATTTCATTTTATTTATTGATACTGTGAGCCCTTTTCGACGGGCTATTACAGGAGTGGAATGAAATCATATTAAACAGAAAATGTGCGTAATAGAAACATAAGAAAAGAAATCTTCGCTACTGGAACACAATCATTTCACAGCACATATCAAAATATATACAGCAAATGTATCATAATTTCAAGTCATGTGGTTTAAGCCGATAAGTTCGTCAGTGAAACATAGGGAAAGAAAGCATCACTGCTGAAACACTTATCGTATTATAGCACATATCAAAACATACAAATATCATAATCTAATTAGAAGGCACGTAATTTACAGATGGCATCACAATCTTAATGCATAGCACGAACGTACACTGTAGAATTTATTGCTTCTAAAAACTCAGTAAGTGATTTAACTTTCCCAACTGAATCTGGCAACGAGTTCCACTGGTGAATCGCCCTAGGGAAGAAGCTGTACCTGAAACAGTCATTATGAACTTCGTGGGGCGGTATGTACATACTGTACATACCGCCATACTGTACATCGATCGATGTTCGTCCTAATCCAAAACTCACATGGTTCCTCATGCATTCGCCCGAGTCGACTCGAAGACGGACGCATTCTTCTTCTGTTTCTTCTCGGTCGATATATTCATCTTTGCCCGCCTCCATCCGCAAGGCTTTCTGCACCTGACGTGGCTTTGCAGTGCTTCCAGGATAGGAGGCACTGCAAGCTTTTTTGCACCTTACCTGGTTTCGCATTGCCTCCGTGATCGGGCCGTCTTTGACCAAGCGACGATGCCATCATGTGACGCCACGTTATGTAACGTCTTAGTGACGTCACAAATTTTGGGGATCACTAGCAGCCGCTCTAGCTAGCGTAGATCAGAGACCGATGACGGCAGAAACCATTCTGAAATGTCGTCCTGAGAAGTCATCGCGGGTGACGGCGACGAAGGCAGTGCTCAACTTCTTGAAGGCAAGAGACTGGCACGGGCGGCTATGACTAATCGCGTTACCAAGACTGTGAGGTGTGTGACTTTGTGTGTGCGTGCTCTCACCACCACTGGTTAACATCCCTGCCTTTCCTTTCTCTGCTGTTCCTTCCTTGGGGATGTATGACGTCATGATTACGTCATATGGTGACGTCATCCCGGGATGATGCTCTTTTGCATCACTGGCGTTGACTCCGACGTTGCCGACGCTGACGGCCAATTTTTGCGTTTTGATAAGGCACTTAAGACTTTTGACTTTTTGCGCTACCAAAAGCATGAACCATTTTTTGGCGCGTGATATTAGCTCCACCGTCAGCAGGCTCCGTCACCACCGAAGCGACGGCCTGTAGCGCCGCTGGCTGTTCGTACTCATAAGGAATGTAGGCGACACAAACAATGCGCAGCCGCGTGTCAACGTTAAGTGAGCCACGTTGAATATTTTATGCAATCCATATCGGGCATCATCGCCCACACAGTGCTGTTATGCTTGACAACTTTTTTGACGCATTTTGTTGCGGCGCTGATGGCTCGTAAACGAGCACAAAGACTCTTAATTACACCGCAAAGCTTCTATATAGGCGCTCTAAGTCCCATCGTGAGCCTCGCTAAATTTTCAACGGAGCAATGCTTCTTTTGAAGCGAATATGCTAGAGAAAATGAGGCGAATAAGGCCCGTAGGACATTCTTGCTGTCGTTGCTGTTTGGTTTTTCATTTGCTTTGCGGCACGCATTGTCCATTTTTTCAACGCCGGTGAGCTATGCAATAAGGATTGATTCACTTGAATATTTTATGGGGTTCATCTTTCTTGATATTTTTTTTTCTGTGTGACCTTCTTTTAGTTAGACGAAGTAGAAAAGAGAGAGACGTGTTTGTTAAATCAAAAAGATTTACTTGATGTTTCACTGATGTGATTATTACCCTATAGGGCCAAATAATGTTGCCTTTTCTTACGCTTATTTTTCCACGCGTCGACTTCAATCATTAGTGTACAATGGATGAATGAATGGCTCGGAACCACATCTGATGACATTACGTCGAAGGTCAAAAAGTAGAAGGTTGGAGTGGAATAGTTTATTTTGTTAGACGCAACCAAATCAATGCAACACAGAGTTAAGCGAAGGAAGAAAGCAAGGCGGACACAATATTTGTTGTTTGTAAGTGTAGTGAAGTAATTGTGAGATAAAATTTAAATGAATTAAAGTCGACCAAAATAAACCGTTTCCGTCGGTGGGGTTCCGAACCCCCAACCCTCAAATTACGCGTCTGATCCTTTAACAATTTAGCCACTCGTAAATCGAAGGCTGTGAATCCTGGCCGTCACCGACGGAAAGAGTATTTTTTCGTCCACTATCATTTCCAGTAATGTTATCAATTAAGTCTGTGCCGTTAAAAACAATAACTGATGCCTCCTACGCTTGACTTGGCTTCGTCGTCTGTTGGATTCATCAAAGTATACTGTGATATCGGAATTTGTGCTGCATTGCTGGACATCTTTCCAGCCAAAAATTCGGCTGGTGACTGGTGGTGTAATTTTTTTATTGAGTGAAACTTGAAAAGATCACTTTAAAAATATGTACAAATGTTGTACGCCCATACACATGTTGAGCAGTCCCTTATGTTTTATATAACCATTTGTTTACAGTTGCGTAACCATGCCAACAGCAACACCAGAAGCGGTAAGCTGATATGTAGCGCTTGTACTTGCCGAAGGTGGTAGCCCTGGCTAGCGCTACGTAGACCAACTTCAATGGATGGCGCTTAAGTATATAATTGAAGTTAACCCGACGTGGCGCCTGCATCATAGGAGTACATATGGAATATTTATAAAATTAGGTAGCCAGCGCTGTAACCACAATTGACGTTTCACCAATATTACGGTCTTTTTTCCAAAGCAGTTTCGAGACCTGGCGTGGCTCGGTGGTAGAATACTTGATTGCCACGCAGATTGCTTGGGTTCGATTCCTGCTGGGACCCGGATATTTATTCTTTGCATTCGACGAGTCTGTTCTCACCGTTCCTCGGTAGATATAGACTGCCAAACACTTGTGGCGCATACCCGCATACCGTGGCCCGTGGTATATACGGGTATGTGACACATGTGTCTAGAGGAAAGGGTTTTGACGACGTACGCCACGTGATTTTCACGTTATTCATGTCATGACCAGCGAAACGTATTCGTCAACCCGTCTTACCCTCCAATATTAATTTGGGTCTAACCCAGGTTATGGAGGCGATAACGAGAGCATGCAGACGTAGGCGGCTAGATAGATATTTGGATAGATACGTAGATAGAAACGTTCAAAGTACCTGCAGCTCGCTAACAAACACTCCACATTTAATAATTAACCACATGATCGAGTAATTTCGCTTGTCTTGAGGTTGACGCCGTTCCGACTTTCATTTTGATGGCAGTGGTCCGTACTTTCTTTTGTCGTTCACAAAAGCCTTCGTCATCGTGAGCACTCTTCGTGACCTGTCGCACTCGCATGACACTTCTTATGAACTATCTACTAAAAATGGTACACGTGGATTGAGACTGCATTGATTATGAGACTGCATTGATCGCATTACACTGCACTGAGAGTGGATAAAAAAAATCTATGTAGAATTTTTGCTGATATTTGTTTCGATTAGTCTTCGACTTAGTCTTCTGAGAAATATGCATTTTTTTGTTGCACTGCTTCTGAGCAAATGTATGGGTGCAGGGACCCTAGTCAGGCAGAGGTAATCTGCCTTTAGTCCCTTCAACCTAGGCAAATTTTCCTTTTGTTTGAATAAACTGAATGATTGATTGATTGACTGATTTATTATGCGGCAGCTTTTGCTGCTAATCTCACTATAGGTCGTCGCCGTTGGCTGCAGTTTACGCCAGGCGACGGCATCTGCCCTGATGCCGTCGATGAGGAGGGGGGATAAATAAGCCGTCCCTGTAGATAGAGCTATAGTGCTGCCGTGCAATTTACCTTGCAGGGCGTGAGCGTTAAGCCCAATTAAAGCTGGTATGTGGTCTAGTTGGTATGACATCATGACTACAGGAAGGCTGCGTCAGCTCACCGTCGATCGCTGTATTTAAAAAAAAACTAAATTTTTAAAGGCAGCCATCAAACCTAAGGCCTTAGACATAATTGATTTACTTGGGTTCATTGTGGACGGTGACGCGTTTGACTGATATTGTAACATCTGCCTTTTGGTTTCTGCCTGTTTGTTTCCTTTCTTTGGTATTTTTTTTTCTTTTTCTGCTCTCTTCTGGACATACATAAGCAAGTTTCTGCCACAAAAATAAATCAGTTGTCAGTACGCGCATCCCCCTGTGTGTGTATTTTCTTTACTTGTCATTTCGTGAGTTCTTGGCAGCGTGAAGTCATGGTGTCGTTTAGTCCCAAATAAATTAGAAACTATGAAATCGCTAGTCTAATGGTTAGGACACTCCCCTTTTGAACGTGGCATTGTTGGTTTGAAACCGACTATGGCCGATCCATCACGATAGGCCGATGAATTGTCCGGTTCGCTCGTAGTTTGGCCATGGATGGTGTATGTAGTTGGGTTCGGCTGGTCTGGTTACGGTAGCTGGCTCCCGCCGTCGTCCACATAGCCGATGTTTTTCCGGTGAGGAGACGCGTTCTCACAAGAATGAACATAGGTTTATTTACATAGTTACAAGTGATAATGAATGAATGAGTGAACATATTTGTACAAAGGTCTTCGGCTTTTATGGCCTCTCGTCTGACAACTCTGAGGTCCTCAGGAGGTGTTGACAGCGGCTCCCGCGAATCAGCTGTCTTGACATCTCAGTGTTCCGCCCGCAAGAAAAGGAAAAGGAATTGGGCCACTCGAAAGGCGCTGCGCCGCGCTCCCGACCGGGCTGCAGAAATTAGGCGCCTTTTCCTTCTTCGAACCACAGCCACCACCACCACTCGAAAGATCAGTTGAAGAGTAGCATGGCCGAGATGTCCAGTGGGGCCTACAAGCGCCCCACACAATGAAAAACGTACCCGGGCCCACGCCTCGAAGACTCGATTCTGTAACGCAAGGCGAGGAGGTTGAGTCCGAAGGAGGGGTGGGGGGAAAGGTCGGTGCTGTCGGAGGAGATGGTGGCCGCTGTCACGAACACCTGCAGGCGCTAAGGCTTCGTTCAAGGTGAAAACATGAGGTGAATCGATAATAGCGTCACCAGCGGCGCCGTCCCACGCTTTACACATTCAAAAATGTATTTTTGTTCGAACAAATGAGACAGGAGTGTGCATTTGTTATTCATCAGCGTTAGGAAATTATGACGCCAAGTGCGCTACCGGGCGGCGCCTCGTGTTGCCGTATCTAGTTAATTTGTTTTTTATTCTCGCTTAACTTTTCATTTACATTATTTCATGCGTAAGCCTGCGACATTAAAGCTTCCCTACACTCCGTTTAGTAAATCATGTGCAACACTGTAGAGGCTAAGTAGGGGAATTTTAAGGGCTCGCTTTGTTAGACAATATATTAATAAGAACTAAGAGACAGTAACGCCAAGGAAAGTATAGAGGATGTTATTTGTAGTAAATATGATATAAATGCGAAGCAAGTGGCTACACACTGAACATTGGGCAGTTCCGGGACCACGCAGAAACTATGGCCTTCAAACACTTTCCTACTGTCTTCCCTCAAGCACTAAATAAATATAAACTACGCAATGAAAACATCCATTTTGTTCCTAAAAACGCATGACTTCAAATGGTATTATGCATGTTAACCTTACTTTTGTGTATGTTGAAATTGTGTGTTTCTTGCTGATTTTTATCAGTTTGCTTTGTGTATTTCTATTTTAATATTGCAACAAGAGTACTTATTGGGAATTCTAGTCATTTTGCTGCTGTTATTATACAGAGAGGTGGGACCAGTCAAGCTGCCTATACCTACGCAGCTTTTATCCCACCATCCTTGCTGTTCATGCATGTTTTGTACCTACGTGGCAATAAACTTCAAACTTCAAGTAATGGGGACGAAAAGATAACTTGCTGCCGGTAGAGAGAGAAGTTTCAATCTTCCAATTGCGCGTCCAACGCTCTTCCAATCGAGCTACAGTGGCGGTCATCGCCCCGTCTACTTCATTAGGTATATCTGTGAAATTAAATCTGGAAGTGTTAGGGCCGATCGCCGAACCTGCGACCTTCGAATTACGGGCCCTGCTAGCGGCAAGTTATCTTTTTGTCCACTTTACTTTCTTCACATTTATATAACATCCCCTATACTTTCCTTACTATTACTGTCTGTCAGTTCTTATAAATACTGTAAGGCTAGCGAGACTTCTTGCGGTAAATGTGTTGGCGCCAACCAATAGTTCTAAGTTTCTTACCGAGCTCCTTGCATGGCTTCGACGGCGTTGCAACTGACGTTTGAAATGGAGCCTATAAAAATATAGTTGATTGACTGCGGTAAAGACAGCCTGACCGATTACGAGCGTAGCAGCGATGGCGTAGTGGTTAGAGCATCCGCCTCGCATGCAAGAGGTCCGTGGTTCGAATTCGGGTGCCGGACAATTCCCAACCGGATTTTAAAAAAAATCCGCGAGGTGATGGAATTGTGTAAAAAGGCGTGGGGTGCAGCCTCACTGGCGACCACAGCCAGCAATGCACTCCCTCACCAGAGCAGGATTGGCCACCCTGGTGCAGTACTTGGCCACTACCTCCCCCACATGAATACACCAATTAACCCTCGGCCCTCAGTCCCCAGCGGCTGCGAAGCAACTGACCAAGGCGGCGGTCAGACCTGCGACGCAGCGGAGGGCGCTAAGAATCTCTGGGTCCGGACAGGCCGCCATTGGAATCTGAACTTGGCTACGTTTAACGCCAGAACTTTATCTAGCGAGCTGAGTCTAGCTGTACTATTCGAGGAATTAGAGGGTGTTAAATGGGATGTAATAGGGCTCAGTGAGGTTAGGAGGACACATGAGGCTTATACAGTGCTGAAGAACGGACACGTCCTATGCTATCGTGGCTTAGCTGACACAAGAGAACTAGGGGTGGGGTTCCTTATTCATAAAAATATAGCTGGTAATATAAAGGAATACTATAGCATTAATGAGAGGGTGGCATGTTTCGTAATTAAGTTTAATAAAAGGTACAAGATGAAGGTGGTACAGGCCTACGCGCCTACATCGAGCCATTATGATCAACTGGTTCAACGATTCTACGAAGACGTAGAATCAGCAATGAGTAAGGTAAAGACGCAGTATACTGTACTGATGGGCGACATTTAATGCAAAAGGTAGGGAAGAAGCAGGGCTGGAGATCATGCAGTTGGGGAATATGGCAATCGGCTCTAGAAACGCCAGAGGAGAGTTACTAGTAGAATTCGCAGAACGCAATAATTTACGAATCTTGAATACCTTCTACAGAAAAACGAGCTACTCGTAAGTGGACGTGGAGGAGTCCTAATGGCGAAACTACAAATGAAATAGACTTCATAATCTGTGCCCACCCGGGCATTCTACAGGATGTGGAAGTAGTTAACAAGATCCGATGCAGTGACCACAGAATGGTAAGATCTAGAATTCACCTAGACTTGAGGAAGGAACGGCAGAAACTGATACGCAAGAAGCCGATTAATGAACTAGCTCTGAGAGGGAAAGTACAGGAATTCAGAGTTTCACTTCAGAATAGGTACGCGGCTTTAACCGAGGAAACCGACCTTAGCGTTGACGCAATGAACGGATAATCTGACTAGTATCATTAAGGAGTGTGCAGTGGAAGTCGGGGGGTACAGTCGTTAGATAGGACACTGGTAAGCTATCCCAAGAGACGAAAAACCTCATTAAGAAACGTCATAAACCATGAAAGCCTCAAATGCAACAGACAAAATAGAGCTGGCGGAGCTTTCGAAGTTAATCAATAGGCGTAAAGTAGCCGACATAAGAAAGTATAATATGGAGAGAATTGAGCATGCTCTAAAGAACGGAAGAAGCTTCAAAGCTATGAAGACAAAACTGTGGGCATAGGCAAACATCAGATGTATGCATTAAGGGACAAGGAAGGCAAGGTCACAACCAATATGGATAGAATAGTTGAGGTAGCGGAAGAGTTCTACAGAGATCTGTACAGCAGCCGAGACAGTCAGAATGATAACGTAAGAAGCAATAATAGCCCAGAGGAATCTGGCATCCCACCAGTATTGACTGGAGAAGTAAAGAAAGCCCTAAAGGGAATGCAAAGAGGCAAGGCCGCTGGTGAGGATCAGGTAACATCAGACCGGTTGAAAGACGGTGGAGAGATTATGTTAGAAAAACTGGCCAACCTGTATACGAAGTGTCTCTCGACAGGGAGGATACCAGATTCTTGGAAGAATGCCAACATCATCTTGATCCATAAGAAAGGGGACTTCAAGGACCTGAAAAATTACAGGCCCATCAGCTTACTGTCCGTTGTCTACAAGCTATTTATAAAAGTATTTCCTAACAGAATTAATACGACATTAGAGTTCAATCAACCAAAGGACCAGGCAGGATTTCGTACAGGCTTCTCAACAACAGACCATATTCATACTATCAATCAGGTGATAGAGAAATGCGCGGAATACAACCAAACCCTATACATAGCCTTCATAGATTACGAGAAGGTGGAGACATCAGCAGTCATGCAGGCACTGCGGAATCAGGGCATCGACGAAGCTTATATAAACATAATGGAAGAAATCTACAGCGGATCCACAGCCACTATAGTCCTCCATTAAAGAAAGCGACAGAATCCCAATAAAGAAGGGCGTATGGCAGGGAGACACGATCTCTCCGAATGCTATTCACCGCGTGTTTACAGGAGGTTTTCAGGGCCCTAGATTGGGAAGAGTTAGGGATAAGAGTTAATGGAGAGTATCTCAGTAACCTGCGATTCACTGATGACATTGCATTGATGAGTAACACGGGAGACGAATTACAGCTTATGATTACTGAACTGGATACGGAAAGTAGAAGAGTAGGTCTGAAAATTAATATGCATAAAACTAAAGTAATGTGGAACAATCTTGGCAGAGAACAGCGCTTTGCGATAGGTGGCGAGACACTGGAAGTTGTAAAGGAGTACGTCTACTTAGGACAGGTAGTAACCGCGGAGCCGAACCATGACAGTGAAATAACTAGAAGAATAAGGATGGGATGGGGCTCATTCGGCAAGCATTATCAAATCATGAATGGTAGTCTACCAATATCCCTCAAGAGGAAGGTATATAACAGCTGCATCTTACCGGTACTTACCTACGGAGCAGGAACCTGGAGACTTACAAAGAGGGTTCAACTTAAACTGCGGACGACGCAGCGAGCGATGGAAAGGGAAAATGATAGGTGTAACCTTAAGAGACAGGAAAAGAGAGCAGAGTGGGTCAGGGAACAAATGGGGGTTAAGGAAAGTTGAAATCAAGAAGAAGAAATGGATATGGGCCGGGCACGTAGCACGTCGGCAGGATAACCGCTGGTCATTAAGGGTAACTGACTGGATTCCAAGAGATGGCAAACGCGTGAGGGGGAGACAGAAAATTAGGTGGGTAGATGAGAGTAAGAAGTTTACAGGTATAACGTGGCAGCAGAAAGCACAGGACCGGGTTGATTGGCGAAACATGGGAGAGGCCTTTGCCCTGCAGTGGGCGTAGACAAGCTGATGATGATGATGATGACCGATTACTACACTGCATAAAATTTTCTAATAATTTACTCAATGCGCTCACATGAAAGCGCCAAGGCCACATCTAAACGTAAAGACGAGATCGTGAGCATCGTAGAGCAAAGGGCATAACATGTCGCGTTGCGGCCTAGCGAAAGGCCATGCGCATCCGGGCCGGCCGCAGGAGCAGAGAAAGGGACTGAGCCGCTTCCGATGCGGGCGAGATAACATCAACCTTTATTCCATGCAACCAGCATACATATATAGCAGACACTCATGTGACCAATGACGTCACGTACAAGCAACACTTTACAATTGTGGGCGACAGCGCCAGATATCGCGGACACTTGACGCGCATAGGCGCTATCACCACATAACTTACAGCTATTTTCCCCATCTCGACCATCCTAAATGTGAGATGGTCGAGTTTTAGGCAAAACTCTCTCTTCAAGCACTGCCAGTTGCCAGGGTTCTTGGAATTGAATCCGTCGTCTGTGCTGCTGAATACGAGTGATCTTTTGTGAAATTTACTTCTTCAGGGTAGTTGATGTATTTCGAAACAGCTGCATACAACGCTATATTGCAAGTAATGCCAACCTTAACGATTAAGCCTTCGATCTAGGGGTTCTCTACCTCTTTCAGGCATTTGGTGTCATATATTAAGGCGAAAGCCTTGGATGCCCAATCAAACACGAGATTTGACCATCGGCGTCCGCGTACCTTGACGTCGCGGGTGAGGGATGCAAAAAGTCATCACGTGATGATGTGACAATGACGTAACCGGGGGATGACCATGGGGTTGACGTCTAATGACGTCGTGACAGATCGCCAGGATTTCTACCATGAGGTCGCTGTGACGTAAAGTTACGTTACGTCACAGGATGACGTCATCGCATGACATCGTAGCCTGGTCAAAAGGGGTCCGATCACGGAGGCAATACATGACCGCGTGAGTTGCCTTCGATCTGCGAGGCAGTGGAAAACCACGTTAGGAGTAGAAAGGTTTCGGAGCGTAGTGGGGGAAGGATGAATATTTCGACGGCGAAGAAAAAGAACATTGCTTTCGCCTCCGAGTCGTCTTAAGTGAAGGCATAAGCGACTCTTTGAGTTCTTGAATATATGGTAGGCCCCACCCAGGCGACCGAATCACGACAGCCGATCACCTCCGCGACTGAAGAGATAGTCCCGCACATGTACTCGGCAATGTTATCCGCTAGAGGCATCGCCGGCCGTTAGGCTGACGACATCAGCCCGGAGTAAGCGCCCATTGGTTGAGGCACGTGTGCATCCACCTTTGAGGAGGAAATGCCGAGGACTTCTAAAGCTATATCCGACTAGTTATGCGGCGAAAGACTTAACACCGATCGAACGCTGTGACACACCTGCGCGCGGGATGTCCTTGGACAAACCCACACAAATTGTAGACGTACAACAATTCTACAATTACACGAATAAATAATGCGTGCAAAGAAAGTTTTCAAATGCTTCCATATTCAACGGCCCACCTGAACGCCACGTTGCGCTCCCTTTCTCTAACACTAATTGCTGCCAGCTCTTTCTATCTGAGGCTCTACAGTGCGCCCGTCATGGTTCATCTACTAGGCCGCAGTACAAGTGCATTAAAATTAATCAGCAAACACAGCACCTGTTGTTAGGGGCAACCCTCTGTTCCTTCCAGCTCTGCAAATTTTATTTTTCTCTTCCCATGTCTCGGTAAGCAGAACCGCGTCGGGCCTTATTATGTCTTCCCCTAGCGGGCGCAAATAGAGGACTTTCCTGGCATCCCGGGAAAACCTAATTTGCATATTCGCCATCAAGGTGGGTAGCGGAGAGCGAGGTTGTAGCCCCGCGCCTCGGTGGCAGAAACTACACGGTGTAAAAAGAAACGGCGCTACGACATACACGAAGGCGCGTATTTGCGCAGTTCCAACAGCGGCCGCAAAGTGGGCTCGCGCGCTTGCAGTAATCAAGCCCTTTCATTGTGTGCGCTATAGCGTGCATGCCAGTACGCAGGCGAACCGGAAGCGACGACACGGAAGAAGGGAAGGGAGCAGACGACGACGAGGTTTTTTCCTGTCGTCTGTTTCCCTCGGTAAACCTCTAACAGCGCTGCCGTGTGGTCTTTATTAAAGTTTATCCTCGCTGGAAGTTCGGAGGCACTTTCTCCAGCCTCGAGCGTTTCCGTTTCCTATCTATTTGTTTTGTTTAACTCGCGCTTCGCAGAAAGTACACACTCCTACTTTTGTAATGCTAATATCGTCACGATAATTTCAATGACGCTTGTCGTCTCGGAGGGAGAAAGAACTAGACAGGCAGATAAGTGAAGTTCAAATTCGGGGAAATTAATGAACAGGCAATTATCAAGTGTGACGCCATGCGCAGGGGAATGGAGAAGGGGAGGCAGAATGTTAAAAATAAAAATATTCATGTTTTCCCGCAAGGGCCACGCAAAAAAGGCGATAGCAACACATTGGAATGTTATACGAAGTAAGGCTCGCAGCTAACTCCAATGGGCATGTGATCTGACGTAACTGCACAAAACGCTGGCCTAAAGGAATACGGTTCGCTCAAGGGAGCGAATTAGTTGTCGGGCTCTCTGTCGATGCCACGTGAAGTAAGTGCTGATAGGACAGCACCTACAAAGGTATGAGTTGTCTCCTTATCACAGCCGAGAGAGCGCGCAGGACCGCATTGTTTTGATCAAAGTTCGCAGTCGCAGGCGTTAAGACGCAGTCACTCACAGGCAACCCTTCATTCTCCTTCGCACGACAGAGCCGACCGGCGCGTTTCATCTCTGCTTGAACCGCGCCCGTCAGCAGCCTTCGCAAGCTTTCGCTCGCACGTAGAAAATACAAAGCGGGAAGGAATGTTTTCGATTTGGACGACGTACGACAGGCTGATGGAGACGCCAAATACTCCTCGAATGTCCCCTCATACTGCTATCGCAATAAAAGCAGATACACACATAGAGTTTCCTAAAATTAACTAGAGGGGACTCTGGCGCTTCGATCGTTTAGCCACCATGGGAATGATGAGTAGTACACACATTTGCCTAGTCTTCGTGCTTGCGGCTTCAAACGGACTTATGGCTTTGTTTATTGTTGTGTTTTGGTTCTGTTTCTGATAAAAGAATGGACCGTTGTGAACTTCGTGAGTGGATTTGAATTCGTGAGCCTAAAAAGGTCAAGGTGGTGAAGCGTAACTGCTAAACCTTTGCTGAACTTCGTATTGCGGCAAAGCGGATTCAGGTCCACACGGAGCCCGAAAGAACGAAGACTAGGCAAGACTAGGCAAATTTGTGTACTACCCATCATTCCTCATGCTGGCTGAAGCTCCGCGGCGTTGCAGCTCCCATAGACACTAGCGCCAGAGTTCCCTCTAATGTATCTATAGGAAACTCTATTAGTGCACAGGCAGGGAGAGAGAGAGAGAGATAACAGACATAGATATAGAGAGATGATATGCTCTGAGTAATGACGTACATTACATACAAGTCATGTTTTTCACGCTATGTCATGCGAAAACACAACTCGTGTTTTACGGATTTCCCTATATATTTGAAGGTTAATGGAACGACCATTAAGTGCGTGGAGACTTAGGCGGCTGGCTAGACAGACAGACAGACAGACAGACAGACAGACAGACAGACAGACAGACAGACAGACAGACAGACAGATAGATAGATAGATAGATAGATAGATAGATAGATAGATAGATAGATAGATAGATAGATAGATAGATAGATAGATAGATAGATAGATAGATAGAATCACATACAGATACGATGTGGGCGGCGCACTTTCGAGTGCTGCACCTCTGCACTGTTGCCAGCGCCGGGTTTCTTCGCGTACGACACCGCGACCAAAATATGTTTGCCATGACACGCTTCGCTTCAAAAAACGCTGGTTATTCTGGTCTGGTCCTCATAGCTTTTGCGATGTATCAGCTGAACAGAGTGGTGCAAATGTTTCTCAGCACTTTCGCTTGCTGTGTACCATGAACACTGACACGTCCCACTTGGAAGTGCATAAATAAATGAGGCCGTTTTACTGGACGCGCGACAACAGACGCGCGTCCATAAGCTTTAAGACTGCGGAAATGGCGCGCAACGCAACGCACCGCTAAGCCTCCCTACAGAGAGGTATGACAAAACATGAGCGGATGAAAGACTGCCGCCTGCGGAAATGGGAGATAACATGGTAAGCAAGGTGCACTATCTCACGCAGCGCAGCTTGCATTGTTTGCCTAAAATTTAGACCGGCGCTTCAATCCTTCTTTTAGCTTTGCACATCTTAAGCCGCCCTTAGTTACTTCCTGTCTCGTAAGTCAAATTCTTAGTATGATGTATACTGTCTCTCGCGTAAACACTCACCGCTGGCGCCTGAGTTTTGACATAACGGTGCTGCATGCCTGCTGGGCGGAGATACGGCGTCGGGCAACATTGGGGGTTTTAGAAGGCGTGATCCGCTTGCGAGGATTTTCATCAACTTACCTCCCGTATTCCATTTTGACACTGCTGTATACAACGCGCTCATAAGTCTTAGTGTGTTAAATGTGCGGCTATTCCTCTGCGCTTCTGCTTTGTGATATTTTGCAGCTCTATTGGTGAATGCATTGTCTTGAGGACGCTCTTTTCGATAGCACTTCGATAACGGCTCTTCGATAGCGCTTTACGGCTTAGTAGTAAGTACAGCACAAGTCAATGCCAACACTAGTGGGAATTATTCTACAGTAATCGATCGTCCACCATTCTCGACACTGTTTCGCTTCGAAACATTTATGGGTCTCTCCGCAAGCAACACGCTGGAACCGAGACTGTAACGTCCCGGCCTTCGCCCGCTATCTAAGGCCGGATGAAAACATTTTTTAAGCGACCACGTCTACACTTGCCAACAAAGTGGCGGAACAGCAGAAACGGAAACAACCTTGAAGTCAGTGAAGTAGACGAACTGTAAGCAGTCCACGCTACGCTCGCGGTGCGAGTTCCCAGACTGCCGAAAAACACTCTCGTGCTGTACCACATTGCTCTCCAGGAGCTCCTCCTGAGAATGGCGGCCGCGTTGTATCGCCCGAAAGTTTCAACGTGTCTGTTCGCTTTCTTTCCTCTAAGATGTGTTTTATAGTCTTCGCCTTGCAAGTACGACTCACTACCTCGGCGCAGGAAATTATACTCTTGGTCACAGAAAAAAAAAAATCTGCGCAAATTGCACAACCCCGACGAGAAAAGAAGCACAGCGCTGACCACAATTTATTGTACTCTTCCCACTATTCGTAAGCTACATGATCAAATGATGTGCAAACGTCGATTTTTATGTTTTACTGGAGTAGCGCTGGAGCAGAGAAAAAGACGTGACTGAGACAGCTGCTTAGGAAGAAGAATAAGCTTTATTGGTGAATTTAGATTATTTACAGTAAACAATAGTTGAACCGATAGTCAGTATAAGCTAGAAGACTCTTCAGTGCCACGCTTGTTATTGCTTGAATACACGTTTAAACCGCGCGAAGAAGACAACACGTTAGCAACATAAAACACGCGCACACACGCAGGGCAGGCTACCAACTATGTTTATTTCTAGAAGGTAGAGCATTTATAGAAGTTAACGAGAAGCAATCACTCCGAAAATCTTACAGACTGCGGAATTGTGGCAAGAATACGTGCGCGTTACAATCCCGGAAGGATCCTACTGTGACCATCTAAGAAATCTATTTCCTTACATGATAAAGATAATGAGGGTGAACTAATACAAGTGTCACCTCTTCTGCAAG
Source organism: Rhipicephalus appendiculatus (assembly GCA_030522465.1). NCBI lineage: Eukaryota > Metazoa > Arthropoda > Arachnida > Ixodida > Ixodidae > Rhipicephalus > Rhipicephalus appendiculatus. The sequence continues at coordinate 302 of JALIZH010018285.1, read as the reverse complement.
GGGCAGTAAACTAAGAAATATACAAATCCTTGAGCAGAACTTAGTGGCCTTTATCGGTAACAGTAAAAGTAATTCTTTACTTGTTCAAATCATACACAACACTTGTGTAATAAATAAACAGACAAATTAACGATCAAGAAAACATTATTAGCATTGAAAAAAAAAGCACTCAAAAGGCCTTGACTTTTATCTGCGCAAAACCGTTTTCAAGTCATTTAATATTCCACAATAGTTTACCTGCTATTCCGGGCAGTCCCATATTTTGACAGCCGCAAATTCAATCAGCCGAATGCCGCGGGGTT